>JAVTVY010016555.1:0-67537 GCA_036873755.1 Hanleya hanleyi | reverse complement strand
CCACCTTGGCTTTCACATACAAGTATGTATGGGCTAAATCCACATAGGCCGTATCCGCATTACTGATGGTGAACTCGATGGGCCCGGTTTCGTTGATGCTGGAAAGCGGGAGATGCTCCACCCATAATCCTTGTTCGACACTGGTCTGTGTGGGCGGCACGGTCCACAAATCAAATTCACTGTTGGTGGAGGGGCAGGACTCGGCGTGGATCAAGGACATGTTTTAAGAAAGATATCCTTTGTCTTCTTCGATGTGCGTCGTCGCTGGGTCGGTCGTCGACTGGTGCGTGGTCTCGGTGGGGCAGCTCTTTTATTCCCTACGGTGCGTTGTGCTTTGGCCACCAAGACGCCTCCCGCTTCTTTGGCCCGCCGTTTCAAGGATTGCCGTACCCCCCAAGACATCACCGGCCACTTGCAGTCCACTGCGTACCGCTTGTTTGCCCATTGCTTTCACCCCACGCGTCACCAAGGGCAGGAACGTTTTGACGATGCTGCCGAGTATGTTCCCCAGTCCATCTCCTCGTTGCATGCGTGCACCGCTAAAGACCGGAAAGCCACCCCCGGCCTGTTGGGCATAATAGTCCATATAGCTGCGTGCATTGCACTCGTAAGATACTTTTATTATGCAAAGTGGGGAGCACGTGCTTGTCGAAAATGAAGTGTCAGCACCACTTTTCCTCGTTCGAATGCCACCGGTCGTCCCGTGTCATCTCTTATATCCACCGTGATTGTGTTGATGTCAGTTTGTCGTACGGGCAAGTAGAGCATGTGGGTGAAACTGTGGGTGACTTGACCTCCATACGTCTTTTTAATGGGGACCACCCGTAACAGAGGTGTGTTGATATCGCCCACGATGTGGTTGTCCACCACGTCCGAGTAGACGTAGAGTCCGTACATACCCGACTTCATATCCATCGGCATCTCGCCATGGTGTTCGGTGGGACCAGCGAATATCTTTAGATCGAAACCCAGCATTTGCTGTAGGATAGGACTCAGTACGACACTCGCGTTGGCGGTGACGATAAGCTCTGCCTTGTCGTTGTGTGCGTTGTAATCGAAGTCCACGTGATTCTTGAAGGGATAGGCTTTGATGGGTTTTGAAGTATTCGTCACCTCCGGTAGAGCCTTATAATGCAACAGTCTTGACAGCCCACCCATGAACTCTTTGGGGGTATCGTATTGGCCTTCGGGCAGGGTGAGTCGGGTGTTTTTGCCTTCGTAGGTCACCTCGTACCACACTTCATTGGCTCGCACGTTGTACCACGAGTAAGGGTGTTGGATATCCACGAGGCCACATTCCCAGCGCCCAGGTAAATGCAACGGTTGCGGTAACTGGGTCACGTACTTGGCCACGGTGTTGTCAGGAAACACATCCAGCGAACTGTTACTGGGTAGGGTGAGGTAAAACATGGCGACTGAGCTGTCCTGCTGCTGCTGTTCGTTTTAATAGGTGTTCCAGGCCTTGGGCGGTTGTGTCCGGCGTCGTGTTCGTCGCGTTGACTTACTACGTGTCACGGCTCTGGAGATGTGGGGTGTCCTGATCGAGGGTGGTTTTTAAAGGTCTGAAAAGAAGGTGCCCGTTGTGGTGGTGGAGTTTTGGGGGGTGACTCCGGTTCCCAGTCGGCTTCCCAAGAAGGTAGTGGGCCACTCGGCGATTGCTGGGTTCGCTGCATAAAGGCTGGGGGTTCCCCACCAATTCCTGTGGTACATGCATGTCTTTCAAACCTTGAGCGAAGACCTCCCATCCTCGAGGATCCGTGTGCGACCTGCGGTGACGCATCAGATCATTCACTAAATCCGTCATGTGGGTCCCCGGGACCACCTGATTCTGTACCAGGAGTTCGCCTTTATCATTCCAAGTCATGTTAGGATTCTGTTTCATCCGTTTTAATACCAGGCCAGCTTGTTTCTTGAACGAGGCAGGTACACTCTTCAGCACTTCGTCTTCCACCCACTGTGGGGCTGTGGGGGCTACCCCTGGTAATGGCGGCTGTTGGAACGGTGCTGAGGTCGGCGGTCTGTCACGTGGTGGTGGTGGTGGTGGTGGTGGTGCTGTTGCTGGGGTAGAGCGAGTTTTGTATTGGTCCATGAACGTCATGTACCGTTGAAGCGTCCCATTGTACCGTTGTACTTTCTCACTGTCGCTTAACCCCGGTCTCTGTAAGATCTGTTGCATCTCTCCATCGAGGGTGTTTATGGTCTTCACCGTAGGTGGGACAGGGTAGGGCGATTGGAGGTTTTGAAGCAACCGAGGTTCGACGAGGACGATTTTTTTCGTGTGGTTCATTGTCGGCCGAAGAGTCCACCCAATACTGGACCCAACACGGAAGCGGCCAACGGTGCTAAGATGGCCCCGAGAAAGCCGCCTTTATGTAACACCTTTTTCTTTTGTGTTTGAGGGACCCGCTTGTGGACTAGGGTTCGGAGACCTGTCTTATGGTTGGCCAACTTGGTCTTCTGAGCCGGAGTCAGTGGTACGTTGCCTTTTAACAGATTGTACCCGATCTCGCACAGACAGCGTACAAGGTCAGGGTCCGCACCGCGTACAATGGTTCCGACTAACTCGGGTGGGGCCGTCTTCAATACACGGAGCGTGGGAGCGTGCTTCCGTACTCGCGCAGACATCATGTACAACTAATGCTAGAACCCACAACTCTGCTCTTTTTATCTATCTCAGAGACAAAGTCAACCCTGCTGTGGTATTCATTCTTTTTTTATTATCCCCATCATCAAACACACACACACCCCAGCTGGGGGAGCCACTGTGGGTGTGTTTACATTATTTTTGCATGTACACGTGGTGGGTGTCTCCGGGAAAGATGCCGGTCCGTAGTCGAAGATGGTCGGGAGTGGCTTGCTTGAGGTCGAAGAGCATATACCCGTGCTGAGGGGTTGTGGCGTCTTTGAAGGCTTCTAACGCAAAGGGTGTGCGGCCAGGATACATCTGTCTCGCCAGGTGCAGCAATTGAGTGGTATCTCTCGGGTTTTTGAAGACCACCAGGTAGTGGGCATTTAAGCTGATGTTCCGATGTTCTTTGTTTTTTACTGAACAGATTCTGCACAATGTAGATGATGCTGAGCCGTCGATGGTGGCTGCCTTTGGTAAAGAGTTGGGTGACCCGCGCATCCGTCTCCGCCATTAGATCATCCAGAACCACCAAGGTGTCGGGTTCCAAATCGGCCAGGTTGGGTAGGCCTTCCACGAACGTGATATGGGGCATTGCTGCATACGCTGCCTGCCATTCTCCGTAACACCACACGACTCGGGCAATAGGTGGGGTGATCATGCTGTCGGCGTGTTCGAGGAGCTTCCGGACGAAGTGCGTTTTGCCCGAACCCGTCGGTCCTGCGATGACGCAAGTGAAGGGATGCTGCCAACGGGGGTCCATGGTTGGAGGTGTATCCGCTGTCGTGGTAACCCGCTCTTGTAAATTTGGTACGGGTGAACTGGAGTGGTGGTGGGTACAACGTCGGTCGTCGTTGTCTGTTCACTGTCAGGGATGGTGCTGGGGGTGGGTACAACGTGGGTTGTCGTTGTCTGTTCACTGTGAGGGATGAAATCCGGTGGGTTTTCGGACGTAGTAGGTGTACTTGGTGTAGGTGTGGAGCTTGGTGTGGAGCTCGTTGTGGCTTGTACAGGGGGTGTGGCGGTGACTGGGCTCGATACGGGGTTGACTGGTGCTCTCTGTAGACCGGTTTCACTGGTGGCTGGTGTTCTCAATTGGTTAAGTAACGTGCTGACATAGGCTACGTCGTAAAACACACCTCCGTACAACACACTCAGCAGGGTTAGCAATAGCACCCCAAAGACCACTTGCGCTTTGCGCGTTTTGCGAGACGCTGTCTTCAGAGGCAGCTGCTGTTGGTCCATAGCACTGTGATCGGACGTGGAATGAAGGAGGACGGCAGTGGTGTCTGGCTTTATAGTCGTTTCACCTGGTTGGCAGCGACCCAGGAATTGAAGGAACTGGGCCAGCCTTGCCATTTTACGAAATGAAACAGTTTGCCACGTCGACGTTCCGTTTTTCAAAATCTGCTCCACCGTGTAGTAGTCTTGCTGTGTTTTTACAACAGGCTGTAATTCCGTGTCGTAAAACGTCCCCAGCAACGTTTCCCCTTGGAGATCTTCCAGTTCATAGACTCGCCGCTGTCCGGGTAGGCGCCGTTTAATCAGGAAGTGCTCATCGCTCCAGTTGGGCAAGTAACTTTTCTCGAACTTGCCCTTGACTTTACTGATCCGTACAGGGTCCCCGACCTTGTACACCGCCTTCGTCGTTCGCTGCGATGGCCTGCGGTACAAGACACGCCGGACTTGGGCTTCATTGCGTTGGGTCACGGTAATGGGGGCTCTTTCTATACTCCGATGATAGGCTCGATTGTAACCCCTCACAAGTTTCGGGAGAACATCGATGTACCGCCTTGTATTCTTATAGGTGAAATATTTATACATGCGGCCTTTGAATGTCCTGTTGAATCTTTCCACCACGGAAGCCTTGGTCTCGTTGTACGTATGGAAGAAAAACACCTTCTGGGCTTTCAGAAACTGTTGGAACGGTCTGTTGAGGAATTCTGTGCCTTCGTCGGTTTGCAAATACAAAGGTTTGCGCCCGGTCTTGAAGATGTCTTTGAACGCCGCTATGAGATTCGCCCCCGTTTTCGTCCGGATGGGTACCACCCACGCATACTTAGGATATCGATGCACGTCAAGATATACCGATTCCCATCGTTGTGTTTGGCAAAGGCGCTCATATCGACCAAATCCGCTTGCCACTGGGCATCTATTCCTCCCACGATGACCCGGTTCCGTAGAAAATGGCGACGGACAGCTCGATGTAAGGTATAAATGTCTTGTTTTTTTAACCAATCTCGGACTTGGGCACGTTGTATCCCCTGGGGTTTGGCCGCTCGATAGAGAGCCGACAATGCACTATAGGCCGCCGGACTGTCGGGACTGTAGTATAAGTTATCCAACACCTTCTCCCAGCGCTTCATGGTGACCAAATGATGATGGACCCTGGCTCTATCGTTTATTTATAACAGGTATATCTTGGGCCGGAGTTTCTTTCTGATTTTCTTCGTGGGCTTCCACAGTGTCCATGGTAAATGACCAGTCCAACTCGTCTGATGACCGCTTGATAAGCACTTCATCCACATCTACCACGGCATCTTCCAATGCAGACCATAGATCAGGGTGAAGGGTAAAATGCACTGTACCCCATCTAGCCGAGCCAATTGAGCAAAGAAAGGGCCGCGTCGGATGTACACATCGTGACACAAGTGGATGAGATCGCCGTCCAGTTCACCAGACAACACCCGTTTGAATTTGGTCCAGCCCTCTCAGGACAGACGAATGTGAGCCGGGCACGGTTGTGTAGGGTCCGTGTCTCCCACCACCTCCTCCATGATATCGACCTTATCCGCATACACGTGCAGGAAAACCTCGGGGGTCAAGCTGAGATACGCCCGTATTATATGCTCCGTCATGGTCAGTACGTGAATGGTACCAGATTTGACTGTCTCTCGTATTTATAGGGAGAACCCCGTGAGATCAAAGGATCAGGTGGTCATGTCACTGGGCTGACTGAGTCTAACCGGGTAATCAATGGCATCGTCGTCTGGTTCATGGCTAGACAGTTGTTCATTGGGTTCTGCCGCTGCTTCTCTCAGGGCACGAGCCCACTCCAACTCGTCTGATGACCGCTCGTCCGGTGTAAACAGCTTGTCCACGATAGGCACCACTTTCTCGAAGGCTATCCACAGATCGGGGTCTAGGGTGAAGCTTCGCGTAGGGTCTTGGTAGCGGCCCAGGCGTGGGAAGAAGGGTCCACGGTATACGTAGATGGCATTGTCTATGTGGATGACGTGTCCATCGAGCTGGCCGCTCAACACCCGTTTAAATTTAGTCCAGCCGTCACGGTGTAGCGTAACCGTATTCGATACGGTCTCAGCGGGCGACCAGCAAACATCTCCACGGTCTTCCACGAGGGTGACTTTATCTTCATAGACGTGTAACCCCACCCGGGGTGTAAGGGGCAGGATGGCACGTAGGACGGGTGACATGCTTGATCCAATGACGATCGGTGAATGACACACACACTGTGTCTGACCCTCGTATTTATACTGTCAATGCCACAGCGCCAGGGTCAACAGGGCACAGACTATTGTGAGGCCAACCAGCCGTCGCTGGTTCCGGCGTGAGCGCTCGTGGTCCATAGCCCGAGCATCAAGGATGGCTGGCATAGTCCAGTAGTGGTGAGTGATGGCACACCTCTCCATCGAGTGCACTCTGTCGAGGACCGCTTCTGTGAACTCGTTGAGGATCTGGCGTCGCCCCTCGTTGCCGTCGCCATCTGCAAACATGGACCGGACCACTGCTCGGTAACCCGTGAGTAAATTCACCACGGTGGCATGCTGTAAAATGCGAGTCGCATAGGGCTGGATCTCCGTCATGGCTCTGCAACCGTAGAAATGAAGGTGTGGGATGCAGAGGGACGTGTTTTATAGACCAGGTCACACATTAGGAATGCATGTACTAACCTGTCTGTGGGGACTCAATGTCGTTCACCTTCGTGTCTTTTCGGGTACATCCGTGTCTTTTCGGACTTTCGGCTGAGTGCGCTAAAAATAGATCACCAGCCAGCGTGCTATAAAAGGAAACCGGCTGTCAATCACCAAGATGTTCACTTGTACTACTTGCCAGAAGCTGTTTACTCGCCCAGAAGATTTGCGACGACACGAGTCCTCCATCCACAACGGCGGACGGTATACTTGTATAACCTGCGCACGGTCATTTAATCGGGAAGACGCTTTACTGCGCCATGAACGTTCAATCCATGGGCCACCCAAGCGTCCATGCGAGGATTGTGGTCAACTCTTCAAACTGACCAGTCAGTTGCTGCGACACCAACGTTTGATTCATGCCCATGAGCATGAACGACAACCTCCTACTGAAGAGGAGCCACGGAAGGCCAGACCCAGTGAAGATAAGCCCGGGGAGACGAACGCCACTGGTGATGCGATGACGGAGAACCCGCCTATACCCACAGTTCTGAAGAGCCTGAATATCCAGCTGGACCCCAGCGTTACTGTTTCGAGTCCTGACAACATCGAACATTTTCTGGTGGAGCCCATAAATGTTCCTAGCGATCTCTTACAGGACAACCATCCAATCAGTGACATCGATCGGCGCCATTGGTCCATGACACGGTACTGTTTCCACCCTCAAGATATCTACAATTTCCCACTGACCAACCGCACCTGTCTACGCAGCTACGTGGAAGCCATCTTTAACGATCAAACTACGGCCTTTAAATTGAATGTCGCTTTCGGGTACATCTTACGTCACAAAAAGACGGACCAGTTACAGTATTATTATCCCAGTGCCAACAACCATGTGTTTGACCAGCCGGTCACCATCATTATCCGGGGGTCACTAGAGACGATGCTGGAGATACTGGACACCGTGGATGCCTTGAGATGGGCGCATCGTCAACGCCCCAACATTCAATGGGTGGTAGAGAGGGTAACCAATGTCACGTTTTTCCTTACCAAGCTGACCGATCACCCCCATCGGTTGAATGCGTCACCCGTGCACTGATGAATATCATGCCGTACACACACACACTCTATGTCTACATGCTGCTCGCTGACTTGAGCTCAGTAAACCCTTGTACCTAATGTGACAATGTGTTAAATAATAAAACATGGTGTTTGATATTTCAATTTGTTTTGCTGTGAACATACTAAACATACACAGGGCGGCTCCCCCAGCCTGGGTATGATGTAACATTGGGGGTAATAAACTATATAAACATTGCTAAACTTGTTGTTTTTTTCACGACAACCGCTATCCGATTGCATAATACAGATCCGACATTCATCCGCGTGATGACGCGCGCCGCTCGCGCTAGGGGGCCGGGGCGGGAAAAACAAAACCCTGAGGTTGAACATACGGACGTCTAAGTCAACATTGGAACTCTTCTATGTTTGGAGGTAGTTTTTTAGTGAAAACCCGGAAGTGACGTCACAACCCCCCACGTGACCTGCGCAGCAGAATGGAAACGACACCCTAGTGTAACTCCCTCACCTAGGCTTCACATGGATTCCTCACTCGATCCCATCGACCCACTAGGGGCCCACCTACACCCCAACACGTCTATTTCTATACTACGGCCAGACTGCGCATGCGCAGAATGCCGCTAGTTCAACCCCACACACAGCCCATCAGATGCCCCTTCACGAATGCTTCACTTTGATACCTCACTCGACCCCATTGGACCATTCGTGGCTCCCCTAGCTCCAAAACGTCTAGCGGGACCCATACAGGGTCCAGTTTTCGACACTAGGTGACCACATCCCGACAAAATGGCCAGTTTTTGACACCGGATGTCACGCCATCTTGAACATACGTGCCGCCATCTTGGATATGTCCCATAATGCACCGGGTCAAAATACTCGCTTCTGATTGGACGAGAGCTCCGTGGCGGATTTGAAATACTCGCTTCTGATTGGACGAGAGCTCTGCATTGCATCTGCGCATGCGCAGAATGATATTCCTACCGCACACCCAACCCATCAGATGCCCCTTCACCTAGGCTTCACTTGGATACCTCACTCGACCCCATTGCACCATTAGCGGCTCCCCTACATGCCAACACGGCTATTTTCATACCCTTGGGCCACCGCGCATGCGCAGAATGCCGATAATTCAACCCCACACCCAGCCCATCAGATGCCCCTTCACGAATGCTTCACATTGATACCTCATACAACTCCATTGGACCATTAGTAGCTCCCCTAGACCCCGAAACGTCTATTTCCATACCCTTGGTCCACCGCGCATGCGCGGAATGACGCTATTTCAACCCCACACCCAGGCCATCACATGCCCCTTCACGAATGCTTCACATGGATACCTCATACAACTCCATCGGCCCATTAGGGACTCCCCTAGCTCCAAAACGTCTATTTTCATACCCTTGGGCCACCGCGCATGCGCAGAATGCCGATAGTTTAACCCCACACCCAGCCCATCAGATGCCCCTTCACATAAGCTTCACTTTGATACCTCACTCGACCCCATTGGACCATTAGGGGCTCCCCTGGCTCCAAAACGTCTATTTTCATACCCTTCGGCCACCGCGCATGCGCAGAATGCCGATAGTTCAACCCACACCCAGCCCATTAGATGCCCCTTCACATAAGCTTCACTTTGATACCTCACTCGACCCCATCGGACCATTTTATCTAGGGACTACTTTTTCTCCGCGGAAGCTTTTTCCCGAGACCGAATCACCGCCAAAACCGCGGCCAGACCGCATCACCGCGGATGAATACATCCTGAATACATCCCCTGCAGCAATTGGAACTCTCCTGGATTGGAGGTAGCTTTTGGTCATCCTGCCGGAACTATAATGCACTTGACCTCTCTCTCCGCCACGTGACCGATGCCGCCATCTTGGTCCCACCACCCACAGCCGCCATCTTGGTCCCACTCCCACATCAGCCGCCATCTTGGTCCCACTCCCACATCAGCCGCCATCTTGGGCCCACTCCCACAGCCGCCATCTTGGTCCCACCACCCACAGCCGCCATCTTGGTCCCACTCCCACATCAGCCGCCATCTTGGTCCCACTCCCACATCAGCCGCCATCTTGGGCCCACTCCCACAGCCGCCATCTTGGTCCCACTCCCACAGCCGCCATCTTGGTCCCACCACCCACAGCCGCCATCTTGGTCCCACTCCCACATCAGCCGCCATCTTGCACTCAGTGACCTCTCCGCCACAAATCCGCCACAAATGCACTCAAAATCAAAGGTCAATGTGACTCAATTTACGCTTACACTACTACTGACGTCGCCCACGACGTCGCCCTTCCCGTCGCCTTCCGGTTTTTTAAGACAAAATCGAGCTGCGCATGCTTACGGAGCAGCTATTGCGATGGGGATCTTATGGTGAGGCCGCCATTTCATGAATAATCTCTGCCACTATCGATGAAGGTAATGTCGGCGTAAATGAATAATGCTTATCCTGCATTATCGTATAGCTTTTAAAACGGTGTTAAATGTTAGTCCATGCTTGGAATGATACCTATTATAAAATGATCTCTCGGAATATCTGTAACTCGCTGTGTTGTACTGTACACATATTTTCGCTTCCAAAAGATACGCAACCCCCACATCCGTACATCGTCTTGAATTTCTTCATTCTCATTGGATTTACGCGTGTATGTGTGTGTGGCTTTTATGTGTGCTTTTATGTGTTTGTGTGTTTTCATTTTCCAGATGTCCTTACAGTATACCTCCTTATGTGACCACATTGACCAGGGCGTTGAAAATATCCTGTTATTTACTGCTGTCCAACAGTGTTTACCGGTACTCAACCTGTCACATCCCGACAGATTGTAGCGTAGATCTATCAGTTTTCAATTTAGCCGAGAGAGATAGTCTTGTAGCTCTCAAAAAGAAAAAAAAGAAGAAATTATGATGGAATTGAAGTTACAATGTATTTCACTGTGAGAATTATGTTCTCTCTACTCTTTCTAAAATTTGGTTGAAGAATATTATTACTTCTGCACTCTTCGAATTATCCGGCATTTCCACGATCGTACTAGATGTACAATTGAACTTAAAATTCTAGACGAGTTCTAAGAGTTCGGGTAGGTTGCTCTTTACTCTTGCCCCCCCCCCCCATTATTTGCGAAAAAAAAAAAAAAAAAAAAAAAACGTTTGTGAAATACATATTCCTCACTCCGTGTTTGTCAGAGGGGGAAAGTGGTCAAGCAGAGGAAACGAGGCATGTTTATCTATATAAATTCCCACCAAAATGTACAGAGCCGTAAAAGGGGGCCGGGGCGGGAAAAACAAAACCCTGAGGTTGAACATACGGACGTCTAAGTCAACATTGGAACTCTTCTATGTTTGGAGGTAGTTTTTTAGTGAAAACCCGGAAGTGACGTCACAACCCCCCACGTGACCTGCGCAGCAGAATGGAAACGACACCCTAGTGTAACTCCCTCACCTAGGCTTCACATGGATACCTCACTCGATCCCATCGACCCACTAGGGGCCCACCTACACCCCAACACGTCTATTTCTATACTACGGCCAGACTGCGCATGCGCAGAATGCCGCTATTTTAACCCCACACCCAGCCCATCAGATGCCCCTTCACGAATGCTTCACTTTGATACCTCACTCGACCCCATTGGACCATTCGTGGCTCCCCTAGCTCCAAAACGTCTAGCGGGACCCATACAGGGTCCAGTTTTCGACACTAGGTGACTACATCCCGACAAAAATGGCCAGTTTTCGACACCGGATGTGCCGCCATCTTGAACATACGTGCCGCCATCTTGGATATGTCCCATAATGCACCGGGTCAAAATACTCGCTTCTGATTGGACGAGAGCTCCGTGGCGGATTTGAAATACTCGCTTCTGATTGGACGAGAGCTCCGCATTGCATCTGCGCATGCGCAGAATGATATTCCTACCGCACACCCAACCCATCAGATGCCCCTTCACCTAGGCTTCACTTGGATACCTCACTCGACCCCATTGCACCATTAGGGGCTCCCCTACATGCCAACACGGCTATTTTCATACCCTTGGGCCACCGCGCATGCGCAGAATGCCGATAATTCAACCCCACACCCAGCCCATCAGATGCCCCTTCACGAATGCTTCACATTGATACCTCATACAACTCCATTGGACCATTAGTAGCTCCCCTAGACCCCGAAACGTCTATTTCCATACCCTTGGTCCACCGCGCATGCGCGGAATGACGCTATTTCAACCCCACACCCAGGCCATCACATGCCCCTTCACGAATGCTTCACATGGATACCTCATACAACTCCATCGGCCCATTAGGGACTCCCCTAGCTCCAAAACGTCTATTTTCATACCCTTGAGCCACCGCGCATGCGCAGAATGCCGATAGTTCAACCCCACACCCAGCCCATCAGATGCCCCTTCACATAAGCTTCACTTTGATACCTCACTCGACCCCATTGGACCATTAGGGGCTCCCCTAGCTCCAAAACGGCTATTTTCATACCCTTCGGCCACCGCGCATGCGCAGAAGGCCGATAGTTCAACCCCACACCCAGCCCATTAGATGCCCCTTCACATAAGCTTCACTTTGATACCTCACTCGACCCAATCGGACCATTTTATCTAGGGACTACTTTTTCTCCGCGGAAGCTTTTTCCCGAGACCGAATCACCGCCAAAACCGCGGCCAGACCGCATCACCGCGGATGAATACATCCTGAATACATCCCCTGCAGCAATTGGAACTCTCCTGGATTGGAGGTAGCTTTTGGTCATCCTGCCGGAACTATAATGCACTTGACCTCTCTCTCCGCCACGTGACCGATGCCGCCATCTTGGTCCCACCACCCACAGCCGCCATCTTGGTCCCACTCCCACATCAGCCGCCATCTTGGTCCCACTCCCACATCAGCCGCCATCTTGGGCCCACTCCCACAGCCGCCATCTTGGTCCCACCACCCACAGCCGCCATCTTGGTCCCACTCCCACATCAGCCGCCATCTTGCACTCAGTGACCTCTCCGCCACAAATCCGCCACAAATGCACTCAAAATCAAAGGTCAATGTGACTCAATTTACGCTTACACTACTACTGACGTCGCCCACGACGGTGGGCGACGTCGCCCTTCCCGTCGCCTTCCGGTTTTTTAAGACAAAATCGAGCTGCGCATGCTTAGGGAGCAGCTATTGCGATGGGGATCTTATGGTGAGGCCGCCATTTCATGAATGATCTCTGCCACTATCGATGAAGGTAATGTCGGCGTAAATGAATAATGCTTATCCTGCATTATCGTATAGCTTTTAAATGGTGTTAAATGTTAGTCCATGCTTTGAATGATACCTATTATGAAATGATCTCTCGGAATATCTGTAACTCGCTGTGTTGTACTGTACACATTATATTTTCGCTTTCAAAAGATACGCAACCCCCACATCCGTACATCGTCTTGAACTTTTTCATTCCCATTGGATTTACGCCTGTATGTGTGTGTGGCTTTTATGTGTGCTTTTATGTGTTTGTGTGTTTTCATTTTCCAGATGTCCTTACAGTATACCTCCTTATGTGACCACATTGACCAGGGCGTTGAAAATATCCTGTTATTTACTGCTGTCCAAAAGTATTTACCGGTACTCAACCTGTCACGTCCCGACAGATTGTAGTGTAGATCTATAAGTTTTCAATTTAGCCGAGAGAGATAGCTCTCAAAAAGAAAAAAAAGAAATTATGATGGAATTGAAGTTATTTTACTGTGAGTATTATGTTCTCTCTACTCTTTCTAAAATGTGATTGAAGAATATTATTACTTCTGCACTCTTCGAATTTCCACGATCGTACTAGATGTTTGACCACAATTGAACTTAAAATTCAAGACGAGTTCTAAGAGTTCGGGTAGGTTGCTCTTTACTCATGCCCCCCCCCCATTATTTGCACCAAAAAAAAACCTGTTTGTGAAATACATATTCCTCACTGCGTGTTTGTCAGAGGGAAAAGTGGTCAAGCAGAGGAAACGAGGCATGTTTATGTATATAAATTCCCTCCAAAATGTACAGAGCCGTAAAAATGACATGCCTAAAAAAAAAAAAAAAATTATCTCGGGCCCCGACTTATTTATCTCGGGGCCCGAGGTAATTGTCCAATGGAATTGAAGGGTCATTCCGCCATTGTATCGACTGTTGTGTTACGTCGCTGAAGTTATTTTCTTATTCTCGCTTCGATATTCTAAATCGCTCTATGTGAAAGTAGTAACCTTCATGAAGATCGATATATTCCGACAACCATTATGTCTTTCGTATTATGTCTCTCATAACACGAATGGAACCATGATTTTCCCAATAATTTTTCCTCGCTATGAATATAATTGTGAGTAGAATACTTCAAAATATTTGCCGTTAACCCTACCATGCCTGGGGAGAGGGGCAAAATGCCCCTCCCCCCCCCCTACCAAACTTCCTGTGTCATCCCCGGAACGACAAAAAATAAGAGCTGACACTCCGTGACTTTATAGTTTATCATATTGGGGTCATTTTTAGCCTATTTGCATAACCCCCCGAGGAGAGGATCATCCATGGGTAAATTCAAGATGGCGACCACATGTGGTACCAGAAAAGTGATGTTTTCGTCATTTTTCTTCAAAATTTCTGCTTTTCCGAGATGAAAAGTGGACAAAAACTATTTTATTCACACCACATTAATATTTACTAATTATCATGGAGTTTTTGTGGAGAAATTACATAAATGAAAAAAATCGAAAAATCTGACCGAAAAATGGACGTCATCAAAATGACCATCTTGGATTTTTTTTTTACATTTTCTGGTGGAGCTTGACCCAAGGGTATAGTGAGGTAAGTTTCAGCCCCCTAGCTCAATGGGTAAGAAAAATAATTAGGGGGACCATTTCGCTTTCCCCCCCCTCCACCCACCAGGCCTGGACAGGTCCCAAAAAGCCCAGGCCAGATATAGGGTTAAGATCATTAATCGTAGTAAAATCCGTGTAAATTCCACAATATTTTGATAGCCACTTCTAGAGTGGTCTAGATACCTTCCAAGTAAACTTATCTATCTTTCTGACCCATTCTTAGGTGTTTGAAGCGGGGCCGCCATACTCTGCGAGCCAGCGCTAAATGGATATGCTAAATTTACAGCGACTATATTTGTTGGTCCTATTCCTCCATTGTAATCTGTTTATGCCACTTTTAGAGTGGTCTAGATATCTTCCTAACAAATATATCTGTAAATTCGTCCAGAAATCCGTTTAGTGCCACTATAAGAAAAAGTAGCACAAAACGGATTTCTGGATGAACAGGACCAACAGATACAGTCGATGTAAACTGACAACATCGGGCTTCAGTGCATTTAGCGCTGGTTCGGAGGGTATGTCGTTCACAATTTAAACACCTAACAAGAGCCCAAGGGGCTTCAATATACGCCCGTGTATCTGGAATTACATTGGTCCAAATTTCAAGGTTGTTTAATAGCCTTGATTTCGGTAGCTAGCCTACAATTTTGTGCTTCTGAGAATGTAACATATATAACATCTTATATTGAATGATAAACTAAAACGAGCTTAACTCTTGGTAACTAGTTGACCGTGAAGCAATAGCTGAGTGCTCACGTATCCCACACTGAAATCGACAATACGGTAGTTCCCCTAATAATTCAATCACAGGAAGTTCACTTTTCAACTTTGTTATTCAAATAGAGAGAAAAAGTGACATTTCCATTCTTCATTCAAATTGAAGAAAAGTCATATAATGACAAAATGTGACACTTTGTGGTTGGTGCCATGGAGAATATTGCCAGATTTATGCCATTTTTGCTGCACTTTCGGTGATCGAATTATTAGGGGAATTACCGTAGTCAAACACAAGAAAATAGTAGTTCTGCAAATGGATTCCTTTCAGACGAGAGAATTTTTCATGAAGGAAGAAGAAACTGATGAAGTAAACCTTTGTTCTTGAGTTAATAAACAGGTATGAAGTTCAAAAAGAACCCGTCCCCGTTAAATTAGTAAATGTTGGGGTTTTATTTCACAACAGTTTAACTAAATGTAACTGTTTCGAATATGAGAGACAACTCCACAGGACGAATACCACATACATGTAGGGGAGAGAACTCTGAATATTTCAACCTAACACATATGGTCAGCTAAACTTGATTCAGTTTTGAAGGACTGTGACCTTGGCCTTTGACAAATTGATCTCAAAATGTATGGCTCCTCTCTGCCATGCGAGCAATATACTCAAAGTTTGGTACCATTCCATACCTTGAAACTAAGAGATATCGCATGGACAACAAGTGTTAATGGTGAATGGACAGAACGTAACATCACATTACACGACTTCGTCTTCGTCAGGCATATGAAAATGTGACTTTTAATGATTTCTTGATATTAGGGTGACAGTGACCTTGATCTTTGACCCACATTTTGGTATGAAACACATGTCCCTCTAATGTATCTACTGGCAGAAATAAAGTTATTTTTTAATTTCCTGATTTTCGGATCATTGACCTTGACCTTTGACCTTGACCTAAATTTTGGTATCGATGGACACAAAAAAAGTCTTGATTTTTATGAATTTCATGATTTTGGGGGTCAATGACCTCGACGTTCGGCCTTGACCTACATTTCGGTATGTGCTACATCACGTCCCCCTAATGTAAAAAAAAGTAATTTTCAAAGATTTCTTGATTCTGGAGTCACAGTGACCTTGACTATTGACCTTGACCTAAATTTTGGTAGATGACAAATCGCCTCTCCGTAATTTCTCAATGGACACAAAAAATCATGATTTTTAACAATTTCACGATTTTGGGGTCACAGTGACCTTTGACCTTCGACCTTGACCTATTTTTTTGGTATGCGACACTTCATTTCTCCCTATTGAATCCATTATCAAAAAATTAGATATTTTTAATGATTTCCTGTTTTTTTTCTGTCACACTGTCACCTTTGACCTCTGACCTCGACCTACATTTGGTATGCAAGACATCGTTCTCCCCTAGGGCATTCACTCACCAAAAATTAGAACTGTAGATAGAAAACTGTCAATGATCAATGATTTCCTGATTTTAGGCAACAGTGACCTTTGACCTCTGACCTCAACCTCAATTTTGGTACGAACACTTCAGTGATTTCCTGTTTTTTAGGCCAGTGACCTTTGACCTCTGACCTCGACCTTCATTTTGGTACGCGACACATCGTCTCCCCGTAGGGTATCCACTCACAAAAAATTAGAACTGTAGATAGAAAACTGTTCCAGATATACACCGGACACGAGGGCCGGACAGCCGGATGGACGGACGGACAGACAGACGGACGGAAACCGCCATCACATAATACGTCCGCCTTTTGGCGGGCGTATAAAAATGGGTCAGGGAGATAGATAAATTTATCAAGAAGATATCTAGATCACTCTTAAAGTGGCTAGAAAAATATTGTGGAATGTACACGGATTTTACTACGACCCTTTAGAAATGATCTTAACGGCAAATATTTTGAAGTATTCTACTCACAATTATATTCATAGCGAGGAAAAAGTATTGGGGAAAACATGGTTCCATTCGTGTTATGAAAGACATAATGGTTGTCGAAATATATCGATTTTCATGAAGGTTACTACTTTGACATAACTCGATTCAGAATATCGAAACTGGACTAAGGAATAAGGAAATAACTTCAGCGACGTAACAGAACAGTCGATAAACTGGCGGAATGGCCCTTCAATTCCATTGTACAATTATCTCGGAATCCCGAGATAATAAGTCGGGGCCCGAGATAATTGAGTCGGGCCCCGAGATAATATCACGGGATCCAGAGATGATAAGTCGGCCCCTGGGATTTTTTTTTTTTTTTTTTTGCATGTCACTTGTTCGGCTCCGTAGGTTTACTGACCCGGGAAAGAAAATACACACACACAAAACAAGAAAAGATTAAAAAAAACTGGTTACAACGTGTGCGTTTTAATGTTGAGTTTTATTCACTGGAAAAGGCCAAGAACGCATCTCCAGCCATCTGGGATACTGGAGCTTCCGGGGCATAGGCGGCCTCTGGACCCTCGCCTTATTTTGCTGTGATAGTATAGCCCCCCCCCCCCCCCCCCATCTGAAAACTTGTCTACGGCGTTGTAACTGCAGGGACTCTTTCCTCAATTTCAAGAAAAATTCAAATCTCGTTGATATGCACTCTTAAAATAATTCAGGAATTTTGTTCCAGGTTTTGTTCAGGCCATTCGACGACAATTGTGTTTCAAGGAGGAAAATAAGCAGAATTTTTTAATCTTTTCTTGAAATTGAGGAAAGAATCCCTGCAGTTAAGAGCAACCTAACTGAACTCCAAGAACTCGTCCTGAATTTTAAGTTCAATCGTCTAGTACGATCGTGGAAATGCCGGATGATCTGAAGAGTGCAGAAGTACTAATATTCTCCAGTCAATTCTTAGAAAGAGCAGAAAGAACAAAATTCTCACAGTAAAACAACTTCATATAGGACTATCTCTCTCCGATAAATTGAAAGCTTATAGATCTAGCTCTTATAGATAGGTATACAGTGTTGGACAGCAGTAAATAAACGGATATTTTCAACGGCCTGGTCAATGTGGTCACATAAGGAGGCATACTGTAAGGACATCTGAAAAATGAAAACACACAAACACATGAAATAGTCCATGAGCCAGACCATATATCGGTACCACCTGGGTTGGCAAATTCTCATTATGTTTTTGTGGAAGCCCTATATCCATAGATGGAAAAAAACTTTGAAAGCAATCCGGGACTCACAGCTTAATGGTAGTAATCACCTCTTAAAGATGGACACCCGAGTCCAATCTGAGGGACCAGATTTGGGGGTAGGGGAAATATAGAGTTGAATAACTTTGCAAGTAATGGTGATATAGTGACATTTGGCCACTCGAAATGTTGGTAATCTGGTCCTCTATATGTTGGTATCTGTTATATGCTAATATGTCAATTATGTAGGTCACCAGAGGTCAAAAGGTCACGAAATCAGACCCCTGTCTAAAACGTGACCACCTGTAGGAAAACTCGCTGCAGATACCATACCAATGGGACTTTCTTAACCTAAATGTGTTCAAATGGAAGCCAAGAAGTACCCAAGTCTATAATAAGTCTAAACAAGCGAAGTTTATTATTATTTAGACTGTGGCACATAACTGTTTTTGACGCATTTTCAAAAATGGTCTTTTTATTGCGCTAAAAACAGGCAAAATTGTATGAAGTTGGACAGCTTGAAATTAGTAGCATATTTTGACAAATAACTACTCCAAATGCTAATGGTCATGTCTTAGGTCTATTCAGGGATTAGTTAAGCTACATTTCGAGGTAATTAGGTCACCAGAGGTCAAGGTCAAAGATTGTCAATTATTAATTTTCTACATTTTTACTTGGAACTTTCATATTACAATGTATTTACATTGCAACCAGTTTCAAGTATAGAGCATCAAAGCCATCGCTGATGCACCCTGTACCGTATAGCCCGTAGGACATAGGGTACACCAGAGTGCGAGTGCACCAGGTATGGGTGTCCGCAGGGGTCAAAGGTCAATCATCCTCCAAGTCCCCTTTATCGCTCGTTAAGGCGCTGAGACGGGCGTTGGGCGTTGATGGTGTCACTGCATTTCGATGTATTGGTGGCAATTCCATGAAAATCAGAGCTTCTGAGCTAGTTCACCAGGGCGTTGAAGCATTAAGCTAAGCGTTGATGGGCGTTACTGTCTATACATGCAAGCATATTCCAAAAACACGCACAGTTGACGTTCAACCGTCAACATGGCTTATACTTGTTCTAAGTGCGAACGATACAATATGATGCGACACGAGAAAAATATACATGGGATTGAAGACTCCGAGGCACAAGAACCCGATACAGAGACTGATGAGAGTCCATCGACTGATACCGAAACATAGATTGCTGAGAGTCTATCGACTGATACCGAAACAGAGATTGCTGAGAGTCTAGTGATACGGAGAGCTTGACCTCAGATAGTCAGCGTACGTCCGAGGAAAGTGAGGCAGAACCTACCTTAGATCGTATTGTGAGAGCAGCTATCAATACTCACGCTGCAGCAATCGAGGACGCCGGACAGGATAACTTACAACAGCCAAATGCGCCCCGGCATCAGGAAAACAGCCATACGATCTGTGAACAGTATACCTTAATATCGCTTGAAATGAAAGGCGTCCCCACGCACCGGTCCATCATGAAGACCAAGCGTCACTTGGAAGGGGATATTGGGCTACCACCCACCGAGGCCCTGGAAAATGCGATCAGGATGCGCAAACAACTCTTTCAGGACATGCTGCCTCGGTGGTATCCTGAACTGCCCGACGATGGGCTGATGGGGCCAAAATGGTCCAAATGAACTCCCAGAGTGAGTGAGCGAGTGAGTGAGTGAATGAGGCATGTCCAACGCCCGTCTTAACGCATGGACGCACTAACGATGGTGAGTGAGTGAGTGAGTTTACAAGTAGTAGCCAAAGTGGACATTTTTGGGGTTTGAAGGAAGGTGTTTGGGGTATAAATGGACCACTCTGGGTCCGAATGCGTCATTTGAAGTGGCATCTTGTAGCCACACCCGCCAACGCCAAGCTCAACGCTTCAACGCCCTGCAGAATTAGCCCAAAAGCTCTGATTTTCATGGAATTGTCACAAATTCATTGGAAATGTAGTGACTCCCGTCAACGCCCTTCATTACGCCTTAACGCCCTAACTTGACGCCATGCTATAGACGGGAGAGAGAACAACAACAACAAGGATGACAGATGAGAGAACAACAGCAACAACAAAAACTTATTCTCCCCAATGTTCGTTCTCCCCAATGTTACATCATACCCACGCTGGGGGAGCCGCGTTGGGCATGTTTACAATTCAAGAAGACTCTTGTCCGATCAGAGGCCGCCATTTGGCGCTGCATCTGTCATATTCTCGGCTGCTCTTGTCCAATCATAAGCCGTCCTTTGAGAAAGTTCCATCTTTGCTCGGTGTGACCTAAGCATCATCGGGCAGTTCAGGATACCACTGAGGCAGCATATCCTGAAAGAGTTGTTTGCGCATTCTGATCGCATTTTCCAGGGCCTCGGTGGGTGGTAGCTTCATATCCTCTTCCAAGTGACGCTTGGTCTTCATGATGGACCTGTGCGTGGGGTCGCCTTTCATTTCAAGCGGTAGTAAGATATACTCTTCATAAATCGCCATGGCTGTTCTCTTGATGCAGGGGCACATTTGGGTGTATGCCTGTTGTAAGTTAATCCTGTCCGGCGTCCTCGATTGCTGCAGCGTGAATATTGATAGCTGCTCTCACAATACGATCCCGGAAGGTAGGTAGTACTGCCTCACTTTCCTCAGACGTAGGCTGACTATCTGAGGTCGAGCTCTCCGTATCACTAGATAGAATCTCAGCAATCTCTGATTCGGTATCAGTCGATGGACTCTCATCAGTCTCTGTATCGGCTTCTTGTGCCTCGGGGTCTTCAATCCCATGTATATTTTTCTCATGTCGCATCAAATCTTAACGTCTGGTGAATGTGCGTTCGCACTTATAGCAAGTATAAGCCATGTTGACGGTTGAATGTCGACAGTGCGTGTTTTGGGAATAAACTTGCTTTTATAGACGGTAACGATCATCAACGCTTAGCTTAACGCTTCAACGCTTCAACGCCCTGGTGAACTAGATCAGAAGCTCTGATTTTCATGGAATTGCCACCAATACATCGAAATGCAGGGACGCCCGTCAAAGCCCGTCGTTACGACTTAACGCCCGTATCAACGCCTTAACGCCCTATCTTTACGCCTTAACGCCCGTCTCAGCGCCTTAACGAGTGATAAAGGGGATTTGGAGGACGATTGACCTTTGACCCCTGCGGACACCCATACCTGGTGCACTCGCACTCTGGTGTACCCTATGCCCTACGTGCTATACGGTACAGGGTGCATCAGCGATGTCTCCGATGCTCTATACTTGAAACTGGTTGCAATGTAAATACATTGTAATATGAAAGTCCCAAGTAAAAATGTAGAAAATTAATAATTGACAATCTTTGACCTTGACCTCTGGTGACCTAATTACCTCGAAATATAGCTTAACTAATCCCTGAATAGACCTAAGACATGACCATTGGCATTTGGAGTAGTTATTTGTCAAACTATGCAACTAATTTCAAGCTGTCTAACTTCATACAATTTTGCCTGTTTTTAGCGCAATAAAAAGACCAGTTTTGAAAATGCGTCAAAAACAGTTATGTGCCACAGTCTAAATAATAATAAACTGCACTTGTTTAGACTTATTATATTAGCATATAACAGATACCAACATATAGAGGATCGGATTACCAACATTTTGAGTGGCCAAATGTCACTATATCACTATTACTTGCAAAGATATTCAACTTTATATTTCCCCTACCCCCAAATCTGGTCCCTCAGATTGGACTCGGGTGTCCGTCTTTAAGAGGTGATTACTACCACTAAGCTGTGTGTCCCGGATTGCTTTCAAAGTTTTTTTTTTTGCATCTAAGGATATAGGACTTTCAAAAAAACATAATGAGAATTTGCCACCCCAGGTGGTACCAATTGATGAAATTTTGGGGTCTGGCTCATGGACTAAAAGCCACACACACGCATACACGCGTAAATCCAATGGGAATAAAGAAATTCAAGACGATGTACTGATGTGGGGGTTGCGTATCTTTTGGAAGCGAAGATATAATGTGTACAGTACAACACAACGAATTTCCGATAAATTTCATAACAGGTATCATTCCAAGCATGGACTAAAATTTAACACCGTTTAAAAGCTATACGATAATGCAGGATAATCATTATTCATTTACGCCGACATTAGGCTACCTTCATCGATAGTGGCAGAGCTCATTCATGAAATGGCGGCCTCACCATACGATCCCCATCGCAATAGCTGCTCCCTAAGCATGCGCAGCTCGATTTTGTCCTAAAGTACCGGAAGGCGACGGGAAGGGCGACGTCGCTGGCGACGTCGTGGGCGACGTCGCGTTTAAACAGGGCGACGTCGCGTCGCGTTCTATCTCTTAGCATTATAAGAACGCGAGGGGAAGGGCGACGGGAAGGGCGACGTCGTGGACGACGTCGCCCATAGCGTCGCGTTGCTAAAAGCGACGCGCGACGGAAAGGGCGACGTCGCGTCGCGTTCTATCTCTTAACATTATAAGAACGCGACGGGAAGGGCGACGCCAAGGGCGACGCAAAAATGGCCGAAATGAAACACCATAAGAATCTCTCTCCTTTCTGTTACATTGGCTAAGACAATCTCAGCTGACGTCAGATTAATAAATGTTCTGATCGTGTACTGGTGAAAAAATGCATGGCAGTTTCTCTTCCTTCATCTCATTTGCACAACTGAAACCCGTCGGTAATAAGTCAAGTATTGGTCGACTGCGTGGTTAATATAGTGAAATCGATTAAATCGATTACTTAATGTAGTTTTATTAGCAAACAATACATGTAGCAAAGCACACATGATGCGCACGGACATATGACGATGTTCTCGTATTACGTAATCCAATATTCAAGCAACATCAAACACCTTTTCCATCTCTCCAGCGCCTTTTTATGATTATTTAGGATCGATATTCACCAGATCGACCCCGTTTGGTTTATCATTCTTTGTCTCTTTTCCGGTGAAATCGGCACGTATGCTGAACAATAAAAAAGAAGCTTTAATATTTAAACTGGTGTGCACACCTACATATGTATAGGGTCAATGTAAATATAGGAGTGTTAAACCTTGATCTTGAAGTCTGAACTTGAGTGTTATTTTAAAAAACAATGTATTTTTCGCATTTTTGTGGCAATTTGTTAATTTCACTTCTCGAAGATTCACACGTTTTTTGTCTCAAGATCAGTGAAGCCTTTAGCTGGGTTACCTTTCTGGGACCTCGTGACAATTTTAGGGGTTGTTCGTATAGCACATAAAATATTCCGAAATATTCGTCGCTTTGCGGTATAAGAGTTATCATTGGAACTGTCTAATTTTGAAGAAACCAACCACTATTTCTTAGCATTGTAATTTGACGCTTTTGGACGGTAGCAACTACATGTACCAACACAGTTGAATAACAAAGCCGAACGGTGCGAGGCGGAATTTGGCTTAATAAGATACGGGGATGTTCAATAGTTGATCCTATCTACCCAAATAAAATCGAGGTTAGATATTATCATATCATGTGTATTGATCATGTTGATGATACTGATTTTCAGTTTGTGGAAAATATGCGTCTAAGGGAAACTGTAGAAAGTTCTCGTTTTCGGTAAGACCTGTGTTCCAGTAGGCAGGAGCAATATGCACAAAAAATTGCAGTTTATCGACAAAGGCACTCAAAAGTCATCCCACGGACACGAAAAGTGGCGGGAAGGAAGAAGTGTAAGGAGAAGAATTTAAAAACCGAGATATCTTCGTATGTGTATCGACCTCTTCGGCGATCATGTTACAGTTCTAACAACTCAAGGGATCGGCGATAAGGTCTATGTTGGTGAATGTTTCATGGTTTAGTAGTTCTAGATCATAATACCAGGACATTCACAATCATAATAAGGTATAACATTCAAAAGAACAACACATATAACTAAAATAACGATGTATTCGTGATGAAGTTGTGCATGAAGTACTGTGTATATTTCCATTCCATTTCACATCTTTGCAGTTAACCGCGTTCGGGTTTTTACACAATTGATCAAATTTAGTCATTTACAGAGCATGATATCGTAACAGCAGAATAGGTCTTCAGTATTGTATCCCATAGTTCAACTTCAAGTTGCATTACGCGTTGTCCTGGTAACAGCGTATACAACAATGTTTGCCCAGCTCTCCGCAAATATAATATTTTTGTTCATCCACGACCGATGTAATGTGTACTAAGTGGCCTGTCTATCAAACGATACGTCTCTCCCTCCGACAGCTATAGTGATAATTTTGTTCAGTTGTTCAATATAATAGAGATTGCATGAAGAACCAATGTAGCCATTAACGGGAAAAGGCAAGGCCCCGAAGAAAAAAAGCTAAATTAAACCCCATATGTGGAGGTGAGAGATGCTGTTTTAATCTCGTTTTGAAAAAAAAATCCTTATAATATCAATTCAAATACAACTGCTGGTTGACTGATAGGTGGGTCAGATGATGAATCAAGGGATACGAATTGGAAATAAAACAAGCCCGTAGATACATATACCGAATACCTGTCTATTAAATTCATAATTGTTCGTTTCACATGTCTAATTTCAGCAGAAATCTCTTTAGTAATTGAAAATGCAATTAAAGACATATTGTCAAATCCTATTTCCTGATAACTGTACGCTATGGATAACGATACTGCTTGATTCCACGCGTAATCTGGATGGTTGAGTTCAACCTGTTTTGTTGCAGAAACTGTGACCACAAAGACTTGACCAGCGAATTTAGATAATTTGCCATACACAAGTTGAACGGTCTAAAGCCAGTCTATCATTCCACACGATACATTTATACGTTAACGTACTTTCTCCTAGATCTCAATGTCCAGAAACCTTATGGTGTACCAGTCTTAGAGCAATACTTCGAGTAAAAGAATTAACTCGGCTGCCTTTCCGAGTGAGGCTGAAAAAATAAAAGTAGAAATAAACCAAATTAAAACGTATTCCGGACATTTTGCCCTCAAAGACAAGAGCTTTGTTTACGTTAGCTGCACTGTGTTTCTTAAAGTGATCGTAAACCCTCAAGCAAAGTTTCCATCAAATGAAAGACCATTGCAAACAGGGTGGGGAAATATTTATTGTAATTTTTTAGGATTTTATTACACAGAGTAAACTGCAAATAAAGCATGGTATTCTATGGTGGTCTATTGCAATCATATTGTTACGTCACACTGCCTCAATACATATATTTCAAACTTTGTATGCACTTTCCTTACTTTCCAATGCTTGATTCAAGCTTAAGGTGTGTATACTTTGAGTTTCAACACAGACTCACTGTTCCAATGTGCATGTTTCACCAAAATCTGGGAGATGGTAACTCATAAGTGTCAAGTCAATTTGAATCTTGCATTTAATTTCGCAGATTTTGGTGAAGCATGCACATTGGAACAATGAGTCTGTGTTGAAACTCAAAGTATACACACCTTAAACTAGAATTGGAAAGTGCATACAAAGTTTGAAATATATGTATTAAGGCAGTGTGACGTCACTGGACCTAGATATGATTGCAACAGACCACCACAGAATACCATGCTTTATTTGCAATTCACTCGATGTAATAAAATCGTAAAAAATTACAATAAATATTTTCCGACACAATTCGCAATGGTCTTTCATTTGAGGGAAACTTTACTTGAGGGTTTACGATCACTTTAAGTCTACCAGGTGTCGTTATTTTACCTAACCAGGCCTGAATAGATGAGGGCATCCCCCCTCCCCCACAACTTGAATATCTTTCTAAACCCTTCAGCTAGATAACCTAAACTTTCCACAGTATATGTATATCCCGTGACCAAGTTCTACCAGAAAATGCAACAAAACAAGATTTGATTACATCACAGTGACTTCATATTACTAAATATTGCTTTTTAAGTCGATTTTTCTGTCAGATTTTTCGATTTTTTTTATTTAATTTGTATTCCGCAAAACGAAATAGATTATAAATTTATTACCTGATCTGAGTTAAAAGACTTGTTGCCACTTTAATGCATAAGAAGGCAAATATTTCGAAGAAAAACGACGAGAAAGCAACGTATTAATCACAAGGGGCCGCCATTCTGAATTTACCCAAGTTTGGATGGCTAAACATATATAGGCTGAAAATGATCCAACCAGACAATCAGGTCAGCTCTCAATTTCTTATTATCGCGGAGATAGGGTAGAAAGTTTGACAGGGGCCGGGGCCTAATACCTTCTCCCTCTCCTCGATATCTGGTAAGGTTAATAATAAATGAAGTTGGCTTGCGAATCGTGTGTCTCCATTATCGCGGAGCGATATCCGGTACTTTACCGGATTCTGTACGGCCTTAATTCATCCGGCGGAGAACAGACTCGAGAAATCTGATAAATTACAGGTTTTCATACCACTTCTGAAACAGATATTGCTTGGGCTTACAAAATATATACGTATGTATAACTTTCGTATCATCCAAGAGTGTGGTGGATCTGTAATTTTGAACAAGTAGGACATCACATGACTCGAAAATGGCGAGTTACGTTGGGGTTACGTCGGTAGACTTTAGCTAATTGGCTGACGAAGTCACGTGGTATTGATTTATGGAAATTCTCTCCTGTGGTTACCGAAAGTAGGCTGAACATGGATACACACGATCCCAGGGTCAGTCTTACCGCGTATAGATGACCGAGATGGTTACAGGTTGGTACCAAAATGAGTACTTTGGGATCATGTGTACAGTACTGGTTTTGGTGAGTCAAAATGTATGGACTTCAATATACCTGTTTCCCCCCATTTGATGGCCGTGTTCAGGGAGCCGTACAGAAACTGAGGGTAAGTGGAGAACTGCGACCAATTACATTCATCTGCCCCATCCACGACTACCGTCCATCCTCCATCATCACAATTACCACCGTACTTCTGAGAGTGGAAACTTCGTTTCCCACTGAAAGTAAAAGCGAATATTTTGTTTTGAAATGCCCAAGAAGCAAGAAGAAGCTGGCTACCGCCATTTATTCAGTCGTATATTATATGGTGTCGGGTCCACATGTTATTGATATCACGTGACACAGTTTAACACCGTGGAACTCAGTCTGGATATTCCATCCACGGTTTGTTTGTTGTATACATCCCTGGACAGAGGTTCAGGTTACGGCGAATGTATCTTCTTCATAATGGTATCAGAGAGGATCTGCTTTTGCTAACATACCATCATAGAAAAGCCGTGCACTTGGTGTTTTCATCAGTTCTGGAAAGTTCGACGTGAACTTCCGATATTGTAAAAAGGGTTATGTTTGATATATACACTGATATAGATGTAATTCTTTATTCGATGGATATTAATGTAATTAGTCACCATAATATGAAGGTTCCGAAACTGTAATCAACCAGGCTTGCAGACATGCCCGCACTTCTTATAAACTTGCGAACAGGTGATATGCTGTTTGTCACGCCCAGGAAGAACACGTCGATGTGTCAATCAAGTATTCTCCAGTCAAAGACATTCATTCATTTTGATTACGGTGTTTCAATCTAAAGTTCGGGCTCGGATGCCGAATTGAGCAGACGTAGTTCTTATCTCGGCATGACCTAAAGCCGTTCATCTGTTGGTAACTCATATACTTCTATTATATAGAATAAAACATAAATTCTTTTTTACAGTCACAGAATCCTCTTTTTTCACAAGATCCGTACACGTATTGCTCGTAATGTATATATTTTGGTATTCTATTGTTGTGAGAGATTCAGTCTCTATTCTGCATCTTCCACTGTGTTTCTCTACATTTCTGTTAACTATCGGTCACAGAAAGTTCTTCATTAAAGCTCCGCGTAACATTATTCTATTTTAGACCATGTGTATGATAATCCATCTCTCCAGATTGATCATGTCACCACACTTGATTAACGTATACATATGTTCATACAGTGGCATTCCAGTTTTTACAATTCACGCATACATATGTGCACATTAATTATGTAAATAATTGTGAGTATGGCACATTTTACGGTCTAGGGCAAAAATAGGTACCTTGTTGCAGAGGAAATGTCTCAAAAGTATAATACTACCCATAATTATCTGTATTGATTATTTCGAAAAAAAATCGAATTTAAACACACAGTCTGTTTTCGTCATATGTTCTCGATGGACGCTATTATCTTGGAAAAGAACCTAAGTAAATCACAGTGCCTCCTGGTGGACACCTAAATTGGTAAGATGTGGGGAAAATTGGCGACGTCTGGCCACTAAAAAGCAAACATATGAATCCACAGGAAAGCCTCCCTCGCCACCTCGCATTCAGACTAGAATACGGAAGCTTCTAAGACGCAGCCTTTGTATCGTAGGCGCGTTTTGTTGTAATTATTCATGTGGAAACTATGAAGTAAACAGACGAACCTTAACACCGGCAAAATCGGAATTAGACACGCTAGCCCGGGAGCTGTGATGACAGATCAGCTCAAATAAGTAACTCATATGATAATAATGGATGAGCATGGGGGCCGTCTGTTGGAGTAAACGCTTCAACACGGAGTAAGCTTGGAAAATGCAAGAATACCCAGCAAAACTAACCTGTCGTGCGGTAAATTTCCCACCAACACAATAACCTACATGTATTAGTCAAATGGCATGTACAGATTGGGAGGGGGGGGGGGACGCTCGGCGATTAACAATCTACCAACATAAATCTACCATAATACAGATAATAAGTTGGTGAGATATGTAGAGGTGGGAAAATTGATGACGTAAGCAGCAATCATATGACTCCATTGAATGTCTCTCTCGGCACCTCAGATTCAGACTAGCGTACAGAGGATTCTAAGACGTAGCCTTGATATCTCAGGAGTGCTTTTATTGCGCCTATTCATGTAGAAACTATGAAGTAACCACACGGCTCGTAGCGCCCGCTTAAGAGGAATTAAACACGCTAGCCCGGAGCCCTAAGTAATTCATCTGATGATAATAACACAACAACTGGTGTTTCTTGTGGACTTGATGAATGAAGTTAAAACGTTCAGTAGTTTTGGGGTGATGATTTATGTATATACACAAAAGATTATATTTTCCCTATCTTACTTTGAACGAATGCTGAAACTCTGTATATCACTGGAACCGCCAGATAGCAAATCATCCCAAGAAGTCTTCTGTAGATTCTGATACTTAAACCAATCCATTTTCCCACCCTGCGTAGCGTCAAACGTTATGTCCACTTCAGGCATTCCGTCTTTCCACATTTGTAATACTACCTATAAATGACAAATGGAAAAGATACAATATGAAACTTTGCCACTGGATCTATAGAATGATCTTTAGTGGAATGTGGGATCTGCCGCATATAATAGTTGTGTATGCGTGGACTATAGATACCAACGTGGATATCAATGAATTAATGAACCTTTAATGCAAAATAAATGTGCCAATTGAATTCACGTTGTTCAACAAGGTTTAATACATAATTCGCAATTCATTACTGCTGATCTCAAACCGTACTGATTTTCGCTTAGGTTCAACTGTTGAGAGTGGGTATCCCCATGTACCATTACGCCGCACTTTCATCTTGCAAGACGTGGAACACAAACCCTCCTACAACATCTCAGAGAAGAATCTGTCCTTGACAACATGATATACTTTCTGCAAAAGTGTATACAATTTGTCTTAGCTCTGGAGAATTTGAAGCCATTTTCTAGACACCATTTCTGAATTCTATTTAGACAAAGTTGTAATGTTCTCTCAATATTGTGTATAATTTTTTCACTGCACGAAATGTTGAAATCGTCTACAAAGAGTGAATCATCAATTGATTTATTCAAAACAATGTTTCCATGAACAGTTTGGTTTGAAATTGGAGCAATCCACTTGTATTCTGTCTGATGGGCCTGGGACTAATCGCAGACAAAACAGTGCTGCAGCCTTGGAATTTCATTGCGGTATATGGTTGATAAAAGATAAAACACGTGGGCAAAATATCACAAAACACACATGGAATCAAATTTATGCGCCAGGAACTGATCACAAAGTTCGAACGATCCTGCGATGTGCTATTCCTTTAGGGAGGACACTGTATACCTGGTACAACGTAAGCAATAACCTAATAATTACTTCACTGACGCATCACCTGTCCGATACAAATTTGAGCTGCTCTACGATATGTGTGAGACAATTTTACTAGTTTGCCAACTTGCAAACCAGTCCAGGACGGTTGCATATCCGGCCGATCGTTTTGCTTGCCAGTTCCAGTCAAGCCTTCTGTGATTTTGGGAGTAAACATTCATTGAAGATGACCCAGGGCTATGAACTATGGCCGGACTCGGGAAATACCAATAACTTATATGTATTCCTACTTTAATAAACGCCAAATACTGCGAAAATATCACTATATGAAATACTGTCTTATGGTTCTCGGGATGATTTGGGCTTTAAAATTTATAATACAATGTTTTCGGCTCGCGGGCTACAACTTTCCACACCATACTGTCTGGTCAAGCGCTACCGGTGGAGAATGTATATAGATTTGCATCGGCTACTTGAGTGTCATGGTATTATCATGTTTAGGTGAAAAAATTGACTATCATTTAGAATCATTAACCTTGGCAGAATGAATTAGTTTCGTGTGCTTCATTATTAGAAATAGCAATGGTATGGTGGACGAAAAACTCAAGAAAAAGTAAATATCTTCTATGTCTGCAATTTTAAATTTTCTCGTGATATTCGCACCCGTGATTGACTGAACGTTACACTAACCCGTTCTCTTTTGGAAAACCTTTGTTGCTTAGTTGTCTCGTTATCCACTATTGTAATTAAGGTGTAGCGAAACAAAGCCAACGGTTATGAATAGCATATCTTTTTGAAGAATGTCAGATAAACTGTCTGTCCTGTCTTAGGCTGCAAAATTTCGTGAGATGCCTATTTCGAAGAGAGTGATGTTTTGAACTTTACCTTTTTGATATCCCATTTATTCCACTCTTCGAATATGAAATGCTTGAAGGGGTTCGTCAATGGTTCAGATATATCGTATGCTGAAGGGATCTGCTGGAGATTAGAGGCATTCGAAGAGCTATAGAATTCGTAAGTCGTAGAAGTCGTTCCGGATGTTCTCGATGAAGCCCGAAAAGCCAAAATCTGCATGGCCACTGAAAGATAGAACATTTGTAAATTGAATATATTGAAATGTTCACATTCACTGAAGTAGACCTATCACACTAGAGAGATCAGATGATATACCGTAACTGTGCATGCTAACTTTCGTGTATAGCTGTGCCACTATCGACGTTACACATACAAGTGGGGGTCAGTTTAAGTATTATGGAAACTAAGATGCATGTAAGAATGGGGAAAAAATAATGATAGTCTCATAATCGAGCAACCCAACAGCAAAAGTGAGCCAGAATCAGAAGACTATACTGTGAAGCCATGTGACTCTGTCAGTATGTCGGCACCTCTTCCCACTTCCCTTATATGTGTTGTAATTCTTTCAAGATTGAGTCCATGTGTGGTGAGGTCGTGAAAGCCGACAAAACAAGCTTCAATCTCTGTTTTCAATGATCAAAATGAATTCACCTTGATCATTATCAAACCAATAATTAACGATTTAGATACTTGCAGAGAGACGGTGAACTGGATGTTATCTCTCTTGTCTTCTAGCAAGTATATGACCGATCATTGTCTCCCATACGTCGTTCACTACGAAAGCAGCTTCATTCTGCAAACAACGAAATAAAACAGATTCTCGTTCTGACATACTCACCACCGGACTTGTGGAATGTCATCCAGCCTTTGTCTGCAATCCAAACATCTTCGCGCGTCGAGGAAATGGATAAATTGGTCAGAACGACACAATTATTAACTTTAAGATCAGGGTTATATCCAACTGCATAACACTCATGTCCGCAATCCACGAGGCAATAGAATTGGGTCCGTGTGGTTTGATATCTCATGGCCTTGAACCCCAGATTAGAGTTGCCCTGTGGTATTTTCCAAAGCAATCCTGTTGTTGACTGGATGCGACCATCAACAATATGTTTATTCTGTAACCAAACCACTTCTATGGGGAACATGGACAGAATTCTGACCTCCCTGCGACACCATAACGACAACATGATAAAAACTGGTCAGTAAATAATCAGACAAGCAAAACCATACTGATACAGCACTACTCAGAATTATCTTCTAGCGAGGTTACACTACCCATGTGAATCTGCTGCTATCCACTTGTCCAGGGTTAACCGCTCATGAGCGCGTTTAATTAAATATCATGGAACTCTCTGCGGCCTGTTACGATATAGATTTGCTCAACTAGTATTGTGGGCCGTTTAAACATGTTCACGAGGTGAAGCTGAAGTGTCTGTTTTATTTCGTTAACATACATGATTGGCCAGAACATGTTCAGCTAATTTCATATTAATCGATATTCTGGTCGCGTACCGACGAGATATTCGTTCGTCCTAATTGCTGGACCGAAACTGATCGATAATATTACTAATCAAATATGTCGTTAATATAGTGAATCTTGATTACTTAACGTGATTGTATTAATTAAAGAGAAGTACACGTGATACGCACGGACATATGGGGCTGTTCGTGTATCACGTAATTTCCGGCAAACTCAGTCACCTTTTCCAATGCTGTTTTATGATGTTTAGACTTCGATATCATCGAACCGTAGAAACTTAATCCGTTAGATCAATGTCGTTGGTTGATCATTCAACGTGTCCATTCCGATGAAATATACATGTAAGCTGAATAATTAAAGCGTTAACGGTTGAATTCGAGGTGTGTACACTTTGTGTTAAAGTTTCAGCTTGTGACACTATGATGTATTTCCACCACATTTTTGTGGCTCTTTATGGGCCTTTTCAACTCAAGATCAGAAACATTTGAGTGAAGTTAACTTTCTGAAACCACTTCACTGTAATGTGGGTTATAGGTTTGATTGTGAATATAGGCACTTTGTGGCTATCTATACCATACGTCCAAGATTGCGTGCCCTCGGGCAACAAGCCTATGTTTATGTATACTATGATTGTCTTTTTGAATTTGGTGCTAATACTGTTATGTGGAAAATGGAATAGGTCTTTGGATTATGGACGCGGATATTCTCTAATGGACGACGGCTGGATTATGAATGACGGACTAAACGCTTGTAACGTACCACTGATTAGTGATATGATCATAAACATACACTGGCAGAAAGATTGAGTGTAGACGTGACGTGTCCAAATATTTTGGGTCAAAGCAAGCCAAAATGTTTTAGTCAAACTGAAATATTTGACCCAAAATAGTTGGGTCCCTCACGTCTATACCAAACAATAACTGGTCAAATTTCACACAATCCGTCTGCCAGTGTAGTGCTATGTGACTCTAAGTGTTAACACTGTAATAGACGAGCGGCGATTGGCAAAAAAAAGCCTTATTTTAGGAGTAAAATGCACCCCCCGTACACACGGCCACCTTCTATGTCATGTTCTTTTTTGTTAGACCGGATGTGGTCTTGAAATATATTGCCGCAAGGTAAAACATCCATTCAAACGAACCGATATCGAGTCTTATCGTCACGAAAAAAGAAAGGGGTGGGCTTGCTTCAGTATTAATAACTTTATTCATTTTACACCAGTGCACAGTACGGAGGTAGAAATTTTCTCTCCATTGAAGGGGGAATCGATTGATAACAGTTATGTTAAGCTATCTTGAATCATGGCGTCACTCGGGGGTCGTCTCCAAATTCCGAATGAAATATTTTCTAAATACAGAATTCAGTTATTCAATGTAATGAAATTCACATAATTGTGTCAAGTTGTTGTCACCGGTACTGTATATCATAACATGAAAAGTACAGGCTATATAAGGATTCTCACTACCTTAGAGAATAGAATATGTGAACAGGAAGTATCTGTCAAAATTATACATTTTCAATGTCTACTAAGCGTTTATCTAAGATTGTCAAACATCTGACTTCAGCAATACTTGATAAAAATGTTTTATGATTTAATGTGTATATTTCAATGATTTCTTTTATCTCTTGCTAATTTTAAAGCAATATCAAAGGTTATCTTGATTATCGTTCTGGATGGGGGTCATCTCCTAATTACTATTGTAATTTCATGTTTTCCCACATTAGGTTCTTGGTAATCTACCACATTTGATAAGATTTGTGGATACAGTGTTCTATAAATTACTCTTTACATATCCCTGATCTATCCCTTTAAAAATTCAAAACTATTTAGGGGATCATCTAAATCTAGTATTACAATTGTCACATCAACAGTATGTTCTTGGAAACCTACTTGTAGGGTTAAATATCATAAGAGAAAATTCCCATAAACATACCCACTCTCCAGGTATGTTCTGATCCTACAACAGCCTGGGTATAGGACATCACTATATGTACTCATGTACCTCAAAGCAGTCGTTTCGGATATTTTGGCGAGTATATATTCTGTATATCCCAAGCATAACTCTCAACAAGGGTCAAGCCTAATCATCAATACAGTCAATATTAATGATATATAATCTCCAATATTATGATCTCGCATGTGCTGCTGTACAGTATTATTACGGTTTGTTGATGGTGTCAGGGTAGAATTATCGCTTCTAGTGACGTTTCTACTGTAGCGCTGTTGAATAGCAGTAGTATACAAAGAGTCGATAAAGTTAATAGCGCTTCACTGCGCATGCGCAGAACTTGTTTTGACGTCATAAGTGTCGATGTGCGCATGCGTGATGGATGGTGGTGGGAGGTGGGTACAAGATGGCGGCCTGTGTGTGTGTGTGGTGGGAGGTGGGTACAAGATGGCGGCCTGGTGGGATGGTGGTGGGAGGTGGGTACAAGATGGCGGCCTGGTTGGATGGTGGTGGGAGGTGGGTACAAGATGGCGGCCTGTGGATGGATGGTGGTGGGAGGTGGGTACAAGATGGCGGCCTGGTTGGATGGTGGTGGGAGGTGGGTACAAGATGGCGGCCTGGTTGGATGGTGGTGGGAGGTGGGTACAAGATGGCGGCATGTGGATGGTGGTGGGAGGTGGGTACAAGATGGCGGCCTGGTGGGATGGTGGTGGGAGGTGGGTACAAGATGGCGGCCTGGTTGGATGGTGGTGGGAGGTGGGTACAAGATGGCGGCATGTAGAAAAACGTATAAAAGGAGTCGATTTTTTAGGGTAGGGTGTATTCAATCTGACTTACCTGACCTGACCTGCCTCCCTGCCTGCCTGCCTGCCTGCCTGCCTGCCTGCTTGCCTATCCGCTTGTATGAGACGAAAAGCATGAGACGTGGAGAAGATTTTCCCTGGGACCCAGCAGTACCTCCTGTTGAAGTCTTGCCTGAAGATGAGCGTGTCAGGGACATTTATCAACGTCACTGGGCTACCATACGCCATTGTTTTCACCGTGACCGTCGTCTATTGGACTTGTATAACTTCCGGTTGCAGGACCTCACGTATCTGTCTACCTATGCCGAGAACATTTCGCAGATCAGGTGACAGCGTTCAAGTTGAATATGACATTCGGGTACATTTTACGGCACAAGGAGACGGACCAGCTGCGGTATTATTATCCCAGCAATAATACCTATGTGTTTGACCAGCCGTTCACGGTGACGGATGCGATTTCCCTGGAGCCACTCATCGACCAATTGACTACGTTGGATCCATTGGAATGGGCCCGGTTGCAACGCCCCAATACCCAATGGTTTGTGGAAATGGTGACCAACGTCACATTTTCGTCACGAAAATGAGAGATCATCCTATCGGTGCTCCTGTACTACTACCCCCGTGGTTGCTTCGTCGAAAAGGCCTGTATGCATTAACAGCAGGGATAAAGGGGCCCTACAAAGACCGGAAATGTCTGTTTCGGTGTTTGGCCGTGCATCTGGACGAGTGTGACCCCAAGGCTTGTGACACAGTGGCCGATGGCTATTGGGAACAATATTTAGAGCAGCAAGACGTGGATAAGCGGCACTTCCGTGGAGTGCCGTTTAAGAATTTGGATGACGTAGAAACACTGTTCGGTATTAATATCTTTGTTTATCGATTACGATGCGAGGAGGAGGATACATTTGTGGCTGAATTGGTTCGGCGATCAACAGAACGGTATGCTGCTACGATGAAAGTCAATGTGTTCGACGACAAAGGCGTGAGTCATTTTTCGCTCATTAACAATATGAGCCAGTACGCTCAGTCTTTCAGTTGTGCCCAATGCCATCGTGTGTTTAAAAAGTCTTACAACTTACAGCGCCACGAGAAAATCTGTGACAACACTGTCAAGCGAGTATATCCGGGTGGAGTGTATCATAATGCACCTACTATTTTCCAGGAACTGGCCGATGAGGGTGTGATGATACCGGAGGTGGACCGTTATTTTCCCTACCGGGCGTGTTACGATTTTGAGGCCCTGTTGGAGCCCATGGACATGTTTTCAGCGAAAACGCAGTGGACGCAGCGCCATATTCCTCTGAGTGTCAGTATTTCCAGCAACGTACCTGGCTATGACGCTGCTCCGGTGTGTTTCGTGTCCACGGGGGAATCCCATGAGTTGATCACCCGTATGATGGAGTATTTAGAGGAAGTCAGTGCGGCCAGTACGGAATTGTTGGTGGCCAAGTTCGAGGACGTACTGGCCCAGCTGGACGACCGCATTCCTGTACCCGGCCATGTTCGTTATTTTGGCTTTTACGTACAAGTAGGTGTGGGCTAAATCCAGGTAGGCCGTATCTTTGTTTTCAATGGTAAATTCCACGGGGCCCACCCCCGTCAGGCTAGCCAGGGGTCGATGTTCTACCCAACGTCCTTCGGCTACACTGGTTTGGGTGGGTGGAATAGTCCACAAATCCAATTCACTGTTGGTAGACGGACATGACTCGGAGTGAATGAATGCCATTATGCGAAGATGTCTCTCCTACTACTACTTCTCTTCTTCTTTTTCTTCTGGGGCTTAGTCCTCCTCCTCCTCTGGGGTGTGCGTCGTCGGTGTGTTGGACGTTGAATGAATCTTGGCTGCGTCGGCCTTTGTCTTTTAAGGGCTTTGGCGATCAAGACGCCGCCGGCTTCTTTAGCCCGTCGTTTGAAGGCTTGTCGGGGTGCTGTGCCTTCCATCACATCACCGGCCACGCGCAATCCACTGCGTACCGCTCGTTTCCCCACCGCTTTGACACCCCGTGTCACCATGGGTAAAAACGTTTTCACAATGCTGCCCAGTATGTTCCCCAATCCGTGACCTCGTTGCATGCGTGCCCCGCTAAACATGGGCAAGCCTCCTCCCGTTTGTTTCTTGTAGTAGTCGGCATAGCTGGGCGTATGGCACTGGTAAGGCACGTACAGTATACGAAGTGAGGAGAGCGGGTTTGTCGGAAAGCAAGTGTCAGCACCACTTTTCCTCGTTCGAATGGGATCGGGCGTCCCGTGTCATCTCTTATATCCACCGTGATCGTGTTGATATCGGTATGTCGTACGGGCAGGTACATTATAGGGTTGAAACTGTGGGTGGCTTGATCGCCATACGTCTTGCTAATGGGCACCACCCGTAACAGAGGTGTGTTCACATCACCCACAATATGGCTGTCCACGGCGTCCGAGTAGACGTACAGTGCGTACATACCTACTTTCATATCCATCAAATGCGTACCGTTGTCAATGGTGGGACCCGTGTAGACGCTTTTAGGCAGCCTTAACATTTGCTGTAGTGTAGGACTGAGTTTCACAGTCACGTTAGGGCTCAGCATGATATAGCTTTTGTCGTTGTGTGCGTTGACATCGAAGAACACGTTTGCCTTGAAGCGAAAGGCTATCAGGCGTGTTGCACTATCCGAGACCTCCTTTAGAGCCTTGTACTCCAACAAGCTCATCACACCCTGTATGAACTTCTGGGGCGTATCGTATTGGCCTTCGGGGAGAGTGAGTCTGTAGATTTTATCTTCGTGGGTCACTTCGTACCATATTTCTCGGTCTTGTACGTTGTACCATGAGTAAGGGTATTGAATATCCACCAGTCCACATTCCCATCGTCCAGGTAAATGTAACGGTTGGGGTAATTGAGTGACATACTTGGTCAAGGTGTTGTCAGGAAACACGTCGAGTGAACTATTACTGGGCAACGTCAGGTAAAACATGACGACGACTGAGTTGTTCTGGCTTCTGCACCGGGTTTTTATAGAAGTTATTAGTAGGGTTCCCAGTAAGGGCCTCCCCAGGCCTTGGGCGCCTTTTTACTTCGGCGTTGTGATCGTCGCGGTGACTTAGATCGTCCCTGTCGTGGTTGTGGTATTTTGGACGGCGGCGGTGGCATGGAGTCCCAAGAAGAGGAGGAGGGTGGTGGTTGGTGTCGGGTGTTCGATTGCTGCATAAAGGCCCAACGGTTAGGATTCCCTACCAATTCTTGAGGGATGTGACTGTCTTTTAATCCCTGAGCAAAGACTTCCCAGCCCGGGGGATTAGAGTGTTTGCGAGAACGTACCATATCGTTGATCAAATCGGTCATATGAGACCCCGGCACCACTTTGTTTCGAATCAGCAGTTTTCCTTCAGCATTCCAACTCATATCGGCATTCTGTTTCACCCGGTCCAACAATAAACGGGCCTTGGTCTTGAAGGCTTTAGGCACACTGGTCAACACTTCCTCTTCCAGCTCAGGTGAAGGTAGTAGTGATGGAGATGTCAGTGTTGTGGGCGTGGTGGGTAGTAGGTAATGGTGGTGGTGTACTCCCGCCTCTATATTGATCCATAAACGTCTGGTACTGGTTCAGCGTATGATGGTAGAGTTGAATTTTCTCGTGATCGGGGAGTCGACGTTGCAGTATACTATTCATCTCTTCATCCAGAGACTGGAGTTGTTGCACTGTGGCCGGTACGGGATAGGGGATTGCAAACTCTGTAACAGTCGAGGTTCGACCAGCATCATTTTTTTCGTATGCTCCATGTTAGCGTCCCAAGATGGAGCCTAATAACGGTCCCAGTACAGTAGCGGCTAAGGGAGCGAGGAGAGCGCCGAGAAATCCACCTCGCTGTAACACCTGTTTCTTTTTCTTGACACTGCCCGTTTTCTTGACCAACGTTCGGAGACCCGCCTTGTGCCGTTGCAATTTCCCTTTCTGCAGAGGACTGAGTGGAACATTGCCTTTTAACACATTATGGGCCACTTCACACAAACACCGTACCAAGTCGGCATCCGCTCCGCGCACCAGGGCCCGGCCCACCTCCGGTGGCGCGCTGCGTAATACGCGCAGAGCCGGCGCGTGCTTGCGTATCCGTGCAGACATGATGATGAATGATGGCTAGAGTGCGTTGTCTTCTTCTTTTATCTTTTATTCTCTTTTATCTTCTTTACTCATTTGGGTGTGTACACCGTCTGTATCTCGCCGGGAAAAATGAGGGTACGCAATCGAAGGGTAGAGGGCGTGTCTTGTTTCAAGTCGATGAGTAGATATCCGTGAGCGGGTTGGGTAGCATCTTCAAAGGCTTCTCGTACAAAGGCCGTGTTTTTAGGGTACATCTGTTGGGCCAGGTGGGTAATTTGTGAAGCGTCTCTGGGGTTTTTGAATAACACCACATACTGAGCATTCAAACTAATGTTCCTGTGCTCTTTGTTCTTACTGAAGAGATTCTGTACGATGTAGATGATGCTCAACCGACGATGATGGCTGCCTTTGGTAAAGAGACGGGTGATTCGACTGTCCGTTTCCGTCATGAGATCGTCCACCACCACCAAGGTGTCTTGGGGTGTATCCTCAGGGGGTAAACCTTCCACTAAGGTGAGTCCCGGGACACGGGCCAGTGCCTCGTACGCGGGTTGTCAAGCGCCATAACACCACAGGATGCGAGCTAGAGGGGGTGAAATCAGGGCTGACCCGTGTTGGATGAGACGTTGAACGAAGTGTGTTTTTCCCGACCCTGTCGGTCCAGCGATGAGACACGTGAAAGGATGCTGCCATCGAGGATCCATAGTTTTTTTTATTTGGTGATTTGCGCTCGACGTTTAGAAGCCCACCCCAGTTGTCGTGGATGCCGCCGGGGATCGTACTCGAATGGGTACCGTTGCCGTGGTAAACGTTGTGATTCACGGGGATCCACTGCAAATATTTTTAGCGGAGTCGTAGTGGTGGTACTAGATGGTGGTGGAGTGGAAGGATCGTCCTCGCTTCTCAGGGATGACGGAAGATCACGTGGAGTAGTGGTTGTGGTAGGTGGCTGGATGTAGCGGGTAAAGGGTAACGTGGTGATTATTACAAGCGTCTAGTCCGTCATTCATAATCCAGCCGTCGTCCATTAGAGAATATCCGCGTCCATAATCCAAAGACCTATTCCATTTCCATATAACAGTATTAGCACCAAATTCAAAAAGACAAAAGTATACATAAACATTGGCTTGTTTCCTGCAAGAGAGAATCGGTCAACAATTTTCAATGATGCCGGCAAGACATCATGATGTTCCAAAATATCAAATCCGTATCGCTGATCAGTATTCTTAATCCATAATATTCGTTATAGAGTCGTCATCTAAAAATGATGTACCTCAGTCACGCTTTGGATTGTGACTGTTCATATGAGTACCATGAGGATCTTGAAGTACATGGGCTCATACGGCCCCTAGCCCCGTTGCTGAATTAGACACATGTTACGAAACGTAGCGCCATAGATCTTGCACGCTACGTTCGTATTTTATTATCAGCATGCGATATGTATCGCCAAATTTGAGAAACTTTGAGTGGAGGCGCTTGGAGGAATAGCCCTGTTTTATAAGTTTCTGCAACAATGTTTTGTGACGTTGATTGAAATCGTCACAATTAACACAGGATCTAGCAAATGCTACTGGGCGAGATATGTATACGCCATATGCAGGTCCCACTGGAATATTACTGTCCAGAAAGGGATAGTTTACGATGTCGAAATTGTAATCATCTCTTTTGTCATAAAGTCGACGAGAGAGAATGCCCGCTTCATTTTTATAGAGATAGAGATCTAAATAAGATGTGCCTGTAGGGCTATCTGTAGTTTCCTTCAAATCCAGTGAAATGGCTGGAGTAGACGGTGTGGACGTCTTGGATGGAAACGTGGGTGTCTGGGTTGATACGTGGCGGACCCTTGACGTCTTGGCTGGTGTAGGCAGTGTGGTCGTGGTGGTGGTGGTGGTGGATGATGTGGAACGCAGGTTGTTGAAACAGGATATCACGTACGACAAATCGTAGAACACACCTGTAAATAACGTACCCAGAACCACTACTAGACACAAAACAGTACCGACTTGTGCTTTTCGAGTTCGTAACAGTAAGGGTAGACGTGTACTATCCATGGTACAATCCTACACTGAAGGCGGTGGTGATAGGGGTTAGAATTTATAGACGTTTCATGTCACGGCCGGACACCCAGGAATTAAACGAACGAGGCCATCCTTGCCATTTGACGAAATGATAGGGAATGCCACGTCGACGTTCCGTTTTCAAAATCTTTTCCACCGTGTAGTAGTCTTTCGGTGTTTTCACTATGGGTTGTAATTCTGCCTCGTAAAACGTGCCTTGCAGTCTCTCTCCTTGTAGATCTTCCAGTTGATAGACGTGTGGCTGTCGAGGTTTATGGCGAACGATGACAAAGTGCTCGTCACTCCAGTTGGGCAAGTAACTTTTCTCAAATTGGCCTTTCACTTTACTGATCCGCACTACATCTCCACGTTTGTAACGGGGTGCCGTGAGTGGTGGCCTGCCATTGCGCGTCTATACCGCCTACGATCACCCGGTTACGACGAAAATGGCGTCGGGCGGCTCGATGTAAACTATAAGTGTCTTGGGTTTTTAACCAGTCTCGAACTTCAGTTCGACTGATGCCTTGAGAATGGGCCGCTCGAGCCAGCGCTCCCACAGCGCTATACGCGGCTGGACTCGTAGGATTGTAATACAAATCGGTTAACACCTTGTTAATCACTGTAGACGCCTTTTTCTCCTTTTTTCGGGACCGTCGCATCACGGTCTTCTTATTACCCTTCATCGTTCTGGGTCGTCCCCGTCATGTGTGTGCTCGCTTCATCTGGTGACACTGACACTCTAGCCTCTGTGCATTCTATAGATATAGGACTTTCCCCGGCTGTAGTATCGGATTCATGTAGTTTTTCATGAGGTTCAGCCAGCGCGTCTTCTATAGCACGAGACCATGCCAACTGGTCGGGTGATCGATCGTCCGGTGTAAACAACTGGTCCACAATAGGCACTACTTTCTCCAAGGCTGACCACAGAGTGGGAGTTAGGATGAAACTTCGCGCAGGGTCTTGGTAGCGGCCCACCCGTAGGAAGAGGGCGGTACGGTATACGTAAATGGCATTGTCCATGTGGATGAGGTGTCCGTCCAATTCACCGCTCAACACCCGTTTAAATTTAGTCCAGCCATCACGCTGTAGTGTCACCGTATTCGATAAAGTCTCAGCGGGCGCCCAGCAAATAGCTCCACAGTCTTCCACCAGGGTGACTTTATCTGCATAAACGTATAATCCCACCTGGTAGGGTGTAAGGGGGAGGATAGCTCGTAGTGACATGCTTGCTCTAAATGTCGAACGGTGAATGATACACACTCTGTCTCATCCCCTGTATTTATAGGGTCAGGTACTATTCTGTGAGAGGATGATCTTGTGGAGAAAGTACTTCATCGACCATGGGCACTACTTGTTGCAAAGCCGTCCATAGATCGGGGTCCAGAGTAAATCCCCCTCGCTTGAGACAGATAAGTCGCGCAAAATAAGGTCCGCGGAAAATGTACACATCGCCACACAGGTGAATACTATCCCCGTCGAGATCACCGCATAACACACGTTTCAAGGTAATCCAGCCTTCCGGGGATAAAGAGACACGCGCCGGTTCAGCCGTGCACCAACACCGGCTATCGTCATCGATCAGCTCCACGCGTTGGGGATATAATAATAAGGTACAATCCGGTGTGAGAGTACGGGTAGCGAGAGGATTGGCCTCAGGATAGAGTACGTCGTGGACCTCGGTAATAATAGCTTTCAGCGCTTGCCATAATGCCGGCCAAAGTACAATAGCGGCACCCCCACACTGTTCTAACCGCGGAAAAAAAGAATCATCTCTTCCACTCCGCAGGTAGACACCGACGCCGACATGCATAAAATCCACTTCGGGCTCTTTTCCCTGTAACATCCGTGTCAATAGAGCCCACCCTGCTAGGCTTAAAGATAATTTCACTTCTATAGGATGTTCTTTGATGAGCTGCAATTCATGATCATACACGATGATAATCACATCAGACGTCAGTTGAAAGAAAGCGAGCTCCTTGCCCGGCGCTGCCATAATGATGAATGATAAAATACCGGCCAGGCAAAAATTTATATATACCGATTCTTGCTAATTTCATTGTAAAATAAAAAAATTGTAAATAAAAAAAATTCATACCCTGAGAAAATAATTAAATTGACAATGCAATTTTTTGTAGGCGCTCCCAGAGTGCATAAATTGATATTCTTGAGTAATAACATGATAAAAATAAAATAATATCATTGCTGGCATATAATATCAAGTCATCATAATTACCAGAACAATCAATAGTGCTCTGAGATAGCAAAACCCGATACTTGGAAAGCCATACTATATATGTAATAGAGGCTATACGTACGTGAAGGTATTTTTTAAATGCTAAACTGTGTACCCATAGTGCGCTTACTGCTGGCGAGAGGGTTCCCGATTCTCCAGCGAACTCAGGCCCCCTTTTGACACAGCTTATAAATTTAAGGAAACGTTAATTCAATAAAACAATTAATAAAATAGGTAGCCCACATACTTTTCATATAAAACAATGTAATTCATACGACAAACACATTTAATAAATTACGAAATAGCATTAATTGGAACAAGTGTAATTTCTGTCAACACAGAGTTGCGTCCCATTTTTTTGCCACAAAAATGAATTGGAACTGCGTAGATTGTGTTTCTTGCCGTCAAACGAAGGCTATGTTTTCATAATTTTCTAGAGTTCTCTTTCGATAAACCCGCTGGAATTTTCAGGGAACTAGTATAAGGTTGTAAGTGATAGTCTTCATGTATTTTTAACCAGGAAAATTAATTTATTTTCAATGTACCGGTTTTCCCGTACTTCCGTACTTCAACAATAGGCGTATAAAACTCGCTAAAAATAATAAAATAACGGCGTAGTCAAGCGCTAGGCGGCTAAAATTTTAAATACTACACCATGAATTATCTGAGTTCAATTGGAAATAAAAATTAGATGGGCACTGACATGTATTGTAAAATCACAGCCGTTTATAATTGAGAAAGAAACACACACAGATTTTTCAACGTACGCCAGAAAAACAGACGGCCTACACGATTTCGGCAAGGTCCGCGCTTTGTCTATATATAGTGCCCCCGCTTGAATCGGATTATCCCAAAACTTTTTGACATGTCACAAACAGAGAACACAGAAGCACCAAAGATGTCGACCACCGAACATGAAGAAGTTCCACTGTCAAGAAGGAAGAGAAGAGCGATGATGAGAGAAATGCAAAAGGAAGTACCGCAGTTATCGAGAAGAAAAAAACGCGCTATGTTGCGGGAGATTAAACAGTTTTGGCTGCGAGAATTTTCGGGCTGGCAGGCCATGCTGCTTGGGGGAGTAGGAGCCAGGGAAGTCAGCACCGCCGCCAATGTTCGGGCGTTGCTAAACGGCGCTCGAACAACCATCGACGAGGAGGGGTGGTTCGACCTGTTGCAGCAAACCATGAATGAAGCCATGCACCCCACCCCTCCTCCACTGCTGGCGGTGAAGCCGCAAGAAACAGCGCCCCAACCATCACCACCGGCACCCTTTCCCCTGGAAGACCTGCCAGCCCCGATATTTGAGGAAGAACCATCCACTACCATCATAGCACCGGCGACATTTTTGGATGGGATGCCCATTTGTGTTGATGATGACGATGACGATGAAGAAATGCAACATCTCTATACCATAAGTCCTCACCGGTACTTTTCCGTCAGTGAGATGACTACGGGGAAGTAGACAGGAAAACTTCCCTGGTGAAGAAAACACCATATCAAATTGACCATAACCGTCCTTTTCAGGACGAACCAATGCTTCGAAAGAGGAAGCTTCTAATAATTTGGCACTTCAAAAGCACAGATGTCCCACATTACCCTTTTTTATTAGCAAACTACATCACGAAAAAACAATCCCTGCCCCAAATATTAACAGTCCTTGTGAGGACTAATCTCTCTCTTATAAACACAGGGTTTTATTTTTTTCTTTTCTCCCAGTAATTAATTAAATATTACACAGTCCGAATGATAACGGACTAAAAAAATTATTTTTGAACCCGGACATGTTACTAATAATTCAACCCGAATAATAACGGGGGGAAATTTATTTTGATAAAAGTTATAACAGCCCGAATGATAACGGGACTGGACAATTTATTTGAACGAGCACAGGGATATATGTGTATGTGATCTCGTGTTAATTTTTTGTGCGTGGTTAGAAGTTCCCTTTCGGAAAAGATAGGTGGTTATAAAAATAACCGTTTGGATATGTAATAAGCCATTACATCGTTGAGAGGGCCTGTTCTCTTCTATCAGCACAGACGGGGCATGTCAAGGGCAGTAATTCACACTCTAGGGGTTTGTTGGCCTCTGCACATGTTGGTATTTGGGCACGGCGATGAATGCAAGTTTCACATAAGGCTTGGTGTCCGCAGGGGGCGATAGCATATTTCGCAAATTGGTTACTGCATTCCACGCAGTGTAAATATAAGGCGTTTTGGCGTTCTGTGTTACATCCCAATGTTGTTGTTGTTATTGCCCAAACATAATACACCTCGTCTTGGATTTTTTTTTGGCTTATTTTCCTGGTCTCCGCTCTTATTCTCTTTGGCCTTGCATCTTTTCTGTATTTCCTCTCCTGTTGCCTATTTCTATTCATCCTGACATCTTTTCTGTTTTTTCTTGCGTCTACCCTCTTCTTGCTTAAATTTTTTCTCTCTGTTTTTCTTGAGTCTTCCCTGTTCTCCGCCTTGTCATCTTGTGCTTCTTCTGTATCATCGGTTCCATCGCTTCCATCTGAATCGGTTCAATCTTGTGCCGTTTCGTCTTGTTTTTCTTTAGCTTGTTGTGGTTTCAACACCCTTTCTAACATGCAGTCTATGTCGTCAAAACATTGGTATACGTCTGGGGTAACATCCGGTGTGGCTGCATGGGCGAAGAAGTTACTCAGCTGCGATGTTTCTGGGAGGTCTTCACAATGGACTGTAGTTGGCGCAGGGTAGTTCCGGGGTTGAGGTGGTGGTGGAAATAAGTCTTTCATTATATCATCTAACCAGGGTTCGTCATGTACCAAATTAATGATATTGCCGAGGAGTTGTACTTGATTATCATCATTTGATGTGTCAATATCCATGATTTCAGCCAGGGGTGGCTCCATGACTGGGTACTCAGATTAATTGTGAATAATTGAAAAAAAAATACTGCGCTATTTATAGTGTAAGACGCGGACCGTAGCGAAAGCACTCTAGCTGTGTGATATATATTTTACGACGCTGACAAAATATCTGTGTTTCTTTTCCAATTTTAAACGGCTGTGATTTTACAATAACTGTCAGTGCACATATAATTGTATTGCAAGTTGAACTCAGGCAATTCAGTGTGTAGTATTTAAAAAAATTTAACAGTCTAACGCTAGACTATGCCGTTATTTTATTAATTTTAGCGATTTTAAACCCATAAGGTTAGTGTACGGTAGTATGAAAAACCAGGTACATTGGAAATAAATTGATTTTCCTGGCTAAAAATACGTGTAGACTATGGGTTACAGTCTTATAATAGTTCCCTGAAAATTGTAACGGATTTATCGAAAAAAAATAGGAAATTTTTATGCTTGGGCAATGGTAACACAGCACTATACAGTGGGCCAGCATATCTTGCACTGACTGACACCGGCCGCCATCTTGTACCCACCTCCCACCACACATGCCGCCATGTTGTACCCACCTCCCACCACACACACACACACATGCCGCCATCTTGTACCCACCTCCCACCACCCACAGCCGACTAGACTATAAATAACGTGTATATTGACATTTATTCACAAATACAAATCATGAGTACAAGAAGACGACCCCTGTTCACCCACCATCCCCCTAGAGATCCTAGAAATGCTGCTGCTACAGAACACAGAGAGATGATTAGCAGTGAAGAAGATGGAGGAATAACGATAATCACAAGTTTTCAGAGGGTTCTTGAAGACGAAACCACGTTAAGACGCAGTACAGAAGAACTTGCGGAACAACTCCGGCGAGATGTAATAGCAGAAGAGAACAGACGGTTGCAAAGGCTAAGTCAAGAACAAGCCCACGTGCAAAGGCTAAGTCAAGAACAAGACCAAGAAATCAACAGGATGGAGGCCATAGAAGAAGAAAACGACGACGGTGATATAACTGATGGGGAACAAGACGGGCTTCCATGGTTAAATAGTAGACCTCCAACAACAACAACGCCAATTATAACGACATCGCCTTGCGAAACTCCAACGACTTCGGCTGCCGAAACACCACAACCATGCTCTTGGGGGGAAGCCGAGGTAACCCGCCTCAACGAACGGATTAACGCCATGCGGGAAGACATGAATGTCATGGAGGCGGAGATTTCCAGACAGAACAAAGAGCGACATAAAGAAGAAAAAAAAACACGATGTAGTATCTGTACAGATGAGGAGAGCCAGTACGCTGTATTACCGTGTGGACATCTGTGCCTCTGTAAAGATTGTTGGGTCACGCTGACGTGTGAAGGAGCCATGTGCCGCTGCGTTGACGCAGGGGAGGAGCATCTAAAAATAAAGTGCCCAATATGCAGGAAGCATGTGGGTGGGATAAAGAGAATATACCGCGCATAAGTGTCGTAACACTTTCAAAGGCCCTTTTCAGGGCCACCCCATCTTTCCGGAAGAGGAAACTTCTATCAAAAAAGCACAAAAATTAACACCAACGCCCATCATCCTCTCCTCAAAGAAAAAAATTTTTTAATTTTTTTTTTAATTTTTTTGAAATTATTGAAAAAAATAAAAATTGAAATTATTGAAAAAAAAGGATTATTTCAACCCCACACCCAGTCCATTAGATGCCCCTTCATGAATGCTTCACATTGATACCTCACTCCATCCCATCGGTCCACTAGGGGCTTCCCTAGCTCCAAAAAGGCTATTTTCATACCCTTCGGCCACCGCGCATGCGCAGAATCACCCTAATTCAACCCCACACCCAGTCCATCAGATGCCCCTTCACCTAAGCTTCAATTTGATACCTCACTCGACCCGCTACCCCCAAAATAAAAAAAAAATAAAAAAATAAAAAAATGTATGTCGATATCCGAAATTTCATAACCTTTTTGGAGCTAGGGGAACCCCTAATGGTACAATGGAGTCGAGTGAGGTATCAATGTGAAGCATTCATGAAGGGGCATCTAATGGGCTGGGTGTTGATTGGACGAGAGCTCTGTTATTTTCATACCCTTTTTCGGATATCGCCATACATTTTTTTTATTTTTTTATTTTTTTAAAAATGGACGAATGGGGTCGAGTGAGGTATCAAATTGAAGCTTAGGTGAAGGGGCATCTGATGGACTGGGTGTGGGGTTGAATTAGGGTGATTCTGCGCATGCGTGGTGGCCGAAGGGTATGAAAATAGTCTTTTTTGGAGCTAGGAGAGCCCCTAGTGGACCAATGGGGTCGAGTAAGGTATCAATGTGAAGCATTCATGAAGGGGCATCTGATGGACTGGGTGTGGGTTGAAGTATCGGCATTCTGCGCATGCGCGAGAATGGAAATAGACGTGTTGGAGCTATTTTACTATTAAAAAAAGGAAAAAAGAATGAACACTAAGCATTTTTTTAATTTTCTACTATTTTGATTAACATAGAATGAACGTATTCACAAGGGTATTAAATTTAATACAATTATATCTGAGTATTGAATTTTTTAATACAATTAACAGTTAAAAAACTTTAATACAATTATACGCTCTCAAGATCAATAAATGTGTATGGTAAATGTTTTTTCAACACTTGTTCTCAATAGTTCGTCAACAAGACTTGTTTGAATTCATCATCATCTTTCCGTCCCTGGTGCACGTAGATGTACGTAATAATCTCTTCACGTGGAATTTTGGGAGGGCAGGCAGCTACCACTGCCAGGGCAATTTGCGTCTCGGTCACAGCCTGTAGTGCCTCAGTGATCAGTGCGTATGAGGGTACACTAGTGTCCTGTGGAATTTGAGGTCTGATCAGATCCAGGACTGTGTCGATGTACTTCTTATAAATATAGTGAGACACCTGGTAGGCCAGAGCTTGACGAATTGTACTTGCGAGACTCTGCAACTTCCGCCAGGCCGTTAATTTCAAGGTGACACCCTGAGGACAAGCAACAAGCTCTTGCGTATCTAACCGCATTCGCCATTTTCGAATATGCACCAGGAGTTGGTCGTTGAAATAGGCACAACTCACAAAGATGTCCTGACCCACATGAAATTTCGCTTCGTCATTCCCCTGGTCGCGAATAACAGCATCGATGGCGTAATCAAGGGTCTCCAGTTTTTGCCAGGTGTCTAAGGTCATGGCAATATGTCTACCAGGTCTGTCGTTAAAGCCCGCTGCATTAAAATGCACTTCTTCGTCTTTCACACTCACAGTTAAATAGGGTGAGAGCTCCCAAATGTCCGTGTGGGCTGCCTGGTATGCCTCTTGGATAAGGTTGTTGATCTCCTGGACAGACATAGGAAGTTCTACCTCTTGTTTCACAGGCACTTGCTGGGGTACTACTGGCTCCTCAACCACTGACTCAGGTATTTCTAACGGTGTTAGTCGGGGCCGTTTGGGGCGTCCAACGCGTTTGACAGGTGTACTCTCTGGGGTAGTGTGCGTACGTTTGCTAGCTGTACGCTCTTCGGTGGTATCCATCACTAAGATATCATCATCTTGTATAACGTCGTCGGCTTCAAGTAGATCTGCTAGTTCGTCATTTCCCGTGATCTTCAACCCCGCCACCAAGACTAGAAATGCAAAGGGGCCACGGCGCAGTAGACAGTCGATGAGAGCTCTGTTTTGTGCTGAAGTGGTTTTCTCCGCCATGATATCTTCGACACCCACTTTCAAGACTATGTTTTCCTGCATAAGGAAATCACATAGTTCAGCCACATGCTGTATTTCATCAATGAGGCGAACACGGTACTTTCGAAACTTCGCTAGCTGGGCTGCCTCCATGACTATGGGCTCAGGCTGATGAGCAACTGCTACGGTGTAAAAGTCTGGTGAATTTGCACTGGTAAAAGTGAAAAAAGTAAAAGGTTCACAGCTCATACAAAACAGGCAAGCAGGCTGGATGACTGGCTAGAGGTGAAGCAGACTAGAGGTGAAGCAGGCAGGCAGGCAGGTAGGCAGGCAGGGAGGCTGGTCAGGTCAGGTAAGTCACAGTGCTACGCAGAGTAGTGCAATGAATACACCCCTACCCTAAAAATCGACTCCTTTTATACGTTTTTCTACAATCCGCCATCTTGTACCCACCTCCCACCACCATCCATCCACATGCCGCCATCTTGTACCCACCTCCCACCACCATCCAACCAGGCCGCCATCTTGTACCCACCTCCCACCACCATCCATCACGCATGCGCACATCGCCACTTATGACGTCACCAAAGGTTCTGCGCATGCGCAGTGAAGCGCCATTTACATGCCGCCATCTTGTACCCACCTCCCACCACCATCCAACCAGGCCGCCATCTTGTACCCACCTCCCACCACCATCCATCCACAGGCCGCCATCTTGTACCCACCTCCCACCACCATCCAACCAGGCCGCCATCTTGTACCCACCTCCCACCACCATCCCACCAGGCCGCCATCTTGTACCCACCTCCCACCACCATCCCACCAGGCCGCCATCTTGTACCCACCTCCCACCACCATCCATCACAGGCCGCCATCTTGTACCCATCTCCCACCACCATCCATCACGCATGCGCACATCGACACTTATGACGTCAAAACAAGTTCTGCGCATGCGCAGTGAAGCGCTATTAACTTTATCGACTCTTTGTATACTACTAATAGCGCTGTTTCTTCTGTCGTTCGTACTTTCCAAGATCCATAATGTCCAAGTTCTGTACAGAATTATTACTATTTTTCATCAAAGTTGTCAGGACACAATTCTTGATTCTGGAGTTCTGTAGGTATAGCAATATATCAATATCAATTCGAGATTTATCTATACTTTGACACATTTCATGCGTATGCTGTTTCTTTCAATGTCGTTAAAGAGGGCTATATCGTCCACTCGAATTTTCTCAAATTTTACGTTACATATCGCATGTTGATAGCAAAATACGAGCATAGCGTGCAAGATCTATGGCGGTATGTTTCGTAACTGGTGTCTAATTCCGCTTAACCCGGGGCTAGAGATTGTATGAATCTATGTATTTCAAGATCCTCATAGTTTTCATATGAACAGTCACAATCAAAGCGTGACAGATACACTATACTCAAGATAACGACTTTACAACGTATATCATATAGATTAGGTATACTGATCAGCGATACGGATTTGATATTTTTGGAACATCATGATGTTTTGCTGGCATCATTGAAAACTGTTGACCGCTTCTGTCTTGCAGGAAATCAGCCTAGTTTTACGTATATTATGATTTATCCTTTTAATTTAGTGCTATTGTTATTATATGAATTAGGCCATCGGATTATTGACGCAAATTCTTCAATGGACGACGGCTGAACATTGAATGACGGACAAGACGCTTGTATTCCACAGATCGATAAGGTGCATGTTCTGTACAGTATTATTGCGGTGTCAGGACAGAATTCTCGCTTCTGAAGTTCTATAGGAATTGAAAAATACCAAACTAAATTCGAGATTCATCTGCTTTGACACATTTCATGATTATTCAGCGCTGTCTTCCGTAGTTATCAAGGTCCGTAAGGTCCGAATTCTGTTCATTATTATTACTGCTTTATCATATGTGCCAGGACAGAATTCTCGCTTCTGGAGTTCTGTAGGTATTGAAAAATATCAATCGCAATTCGAGATTTTCTGTTTTGACACATTTACATACCCACGTTCTTGGCGTGTTTCAAACCCGAATACTGATTCTACCTACGATTGGCCATATATGCTCACATGATCTTGTTCGTATGTCTTTCGTGTAACGATTCTGGCATGATCCGAGACATACATCACAATAATACCGCTGAGATCCAAACTGCAACACCTAATACACTCTTAAAACGCTGATGTTAGATTTAACATCTAAAGTGTTGGAGGAAGGAAAGCACTTAGAAAGTGTTGTATTCGCCACTTTTAAGTGTTGTATTCACCACTTTTAAGTGTTGCATTCAACACTTTTATGTGATAAATACAACACTTTCTAAATGCTCTCCCTCCTCCAGCACTTTAGATGTTGAATCTAACATTAGCGTTTTAAGAGTGTATTAAAGCAGTAAGAATACTCTTTATCAGCCGTGCCTATACGAATTTCTAGCTCCAGTTAACGACGGCTCTCCAGTACAGAAGAGCGACAACAATAATGACGGCTTGCATTGGCTCCACTATAAGAAACAGTGCTGTTTAAGAATACACATGAAATGTGTAAATCCGATAAAATCGAATTGAGACTGGTTTTTCAATACCCACAAAAGATCTTCATGAGCGAAAATTTTGTCCTGACACCTCTGATAATAAAACAGTAATAATTCTGTACAGAACTTGAGCCTTATGTACCTTGAAAACCACAGAGGACATTAGAAGAAATAGCACTGGTAAACAGCGTACACTTGAAATGTGTCAAGCAGTTAAATCTCTGATATTGGTATGTCTCAATACCTACTGCAGAAATATCTCTAGGAGCGACAATTCTGCCCTGACACCATGTGCGAAACACAGAATAAGCGAGATCATAATATTGGAGATTATATATCATAAATATTAATAGAACAGTCCCGAAATGGAAGTCTCTGACAACAAAAGGCGCGAAACGACGTCATGACCCACGTTGGAATGCTGTATTATTTTATCCACGGAGATTTACTTGCGATGTTTTGTGTTTGTAAATGCCTATTAAACTCCGAGACAATAACATCTTCAAAATTGTTTGGATATTTAGTATTTTGAAAGCCACAATGATAATTATTTTCTGGGTTTTGCTGTAGAGTGAATGTTAAAGCATTACCCAGTGCCTAACCTTGACCCGACGTCACGTGGGCAATGGCGTCCTTTTGCGCCTTTCATACATTGTAGCTACCAGGATGTGGGTATGCCTTCTCGAAGGATTCCCTGCTGGAAATGGAGTTCGTCAAGGAGAATTTGTGTCTCCTCTGTACTATAATGTCTACATACACGAACTCGACATCAAAATATTTCGGTCCAATTTTAGGATGTAATGTAGTCGAGGTCTTCTTTAACCATCTATTATACGCTGACGACTTATGCCTTATTACTCCCTCTGCCAAGGGCCTTCAGAATCCACTTGAAATATGTGATATTTTTGCGACTGACAATAATATTGTTTTGAACAATAAGAAATGCTTATGTTTTCGTCCAAAAAGGTTCAATGACCTGAAAGCACTCTCTGTTAAACTGTCTGACTCACAGCTGAATTACGTTTACAACGCCAAATATCTTGATCATTTTATCTCCAGCGATCTCACTGACAGTTATGATATGACTGTGCAAACTGGAAAATTATGCATTCGTGCCAACATTTTGACTCGAAAGTTATGCGTTCTCAAGATGCGAAGAAGCAAGATACTTTACCAGTATGTATTGCAGCCATTTGCGGTCTTCGTACTCGTCATGTAACTCGAAAAAACACAAACAGCCACGTATTTTGCTGGTTAATGCACTCCCCGCCCAATTGTGGTGCTACTTACATGTTTGGGATTAACTCTGTACCCAGCTTTAATGAGGTTATTCGACGCCAGATTAATTCTCTACGGAACAGACTTATGTCGACAGACAACTTCTTACTTACAAATTTGCGGTTTTCCGATTTGTCTCAGACTTCGCGTTTAGTTTGTCATTGGTCTCGTCAAATCTATGTAACGCGCTAGTAATTTGTCTGTTGGCTGCCATCTTATTTATTTATTTGTTCATTCTATAGACCATCTGTGTCTGAAATAAATAACTATTATTATTATATTGAAGAGTTCTATCTCGGGACTCTCCTATTGTATTTATGATTAGGCTTGGCCCCTGATGAAAGATATGCCACGGATATACAGAGTTTATAATCCCAAAAATATCTGAAACAAATGCACTGAGGTACATGAGTACATATAGTGATGTTATAATAAAACTCCTATACTCAGGCTGTTGTGGGGTCGGGAAATACCAGGCGAGTGGGTATGTTTATAGATAAGTTCATGTATTGCAGTGATCTATTTAATGCTGTCAGAAAATTAGATAAATAATTGATGTAAAAACTGATGCTCACAGCACTCTTTCGCCAATTTTGTAATGTTGTGCCACTCTGCGTTTTCCCGTATGTTTTGTGGATATTTCGAAACGATCCCCTGTTACAATTCTAAACTAATTTGGACGTTTGACAAAAAAATATACAGCTACGACGTCAAATGTCTAAATCACGGAACTAAATTATTTTTGATGGCTGACATCCGAGAAACCCGTCCTCTAATGTATTAGCTAGTGTATTTTTACCTAATATACCATGGTGAATGACGCTCGTTAAATTGAGGATTTAAAAGGTAATCGCACCAAATCTTTGCCGAAGTATTTGACCGATGACTAAATTTTGACCATTTAACAATGAAGTAGTTTACTCACAAAAACTTTTGACATAGCTTTTAGTGCGTCTGGCGCAATTTAATTGTATTAACACAGGTCAATGACGTCAAAATTCTTTTTTATATTAGACGATTGAAGAACCTTTGAGTAATCAATTGACACCAACCATTGCCCTATGCCTGGTACGAGTGAAGATATAGTCATTTTAATACGTATACCCCTATTTTAAAAGTAGAAAGATGCAATCCAATGGTTCTTGTATTTCTTAATTCTTCTAGCATACGGCAATAGTTTTCACTGCCACATCCTACCTCATCTGAAAGAAGAGAGTTTAAGCTTTTAAACGATGTATAGTTTGCCCCTGTGTACGGGGGATGCATCGCTGGTTATAATCTCGAATTTATTATCAAATATACAAGAAGCGCAATATTAAACGCAGCTAAATGATTGGGAATTTAATTTCTCTTCCAGGAATGCCGCATGCTATACAAATCCCTCATCCCGTCAGTTGTAGTATAAGTGGATTTCGAGTCACTGGCTCGTCACTGCGCATACGCGAGAAAGTGGTGTGCGCAGAAATGAGAAGGTCATGAAGAGGTGTGCGCAGGAGTGTTGTGCGCAAGTGTATGACGTCACTTCCGGTCTGGATGAATAGGGCGTGACCTTGGGGGCATGTATTCCTCCGCGGTGATGCGGTCTGGCGGTAATGCGGTCTGCCTCCGCGGACCGAAAGTAGTCCCAAATACGTGGGTTTTCGTGAGAATGTTCGGCAATCTGTAGGGTCCGCTAATGGACCGATTGGGTCGATTGAGATATCAATGTAAAGCATACGTGAGGGAGTATCCAACCGGCTGGGTGTGACGTGGAACTGACGTCATTCTGTGCATGCGCAGTAGAGAAAGCGTACGGAAATAGACGTTTTGGGGTCTAGGTGGGCCACTAATGAGCCGATGAAGTCGTATGAGGTATCAATGTGAAATATACGTGAGGGAGCATCCACCTGGGCTAGTGTATCGTTCGTTTTCAACATTCTGCGCATGCGCAGACAGGAAATTGTGGGAAAAGGGTACGGAAATAGACGTTTTGGGGTGTAGGTGGGCCACTAGTGGGCCGAATGGATCGAGTGAGGTATCAATGTAAAGCATACGTGAGGGAGTATCCAACGGGCTGGGTGTGACGTGGAACTGAGGTCATTCTGCGCATGCGCAGTAGAGAAAGGGTATGGAAATAGACGTTCTGGGGCCTAGGTGGGCCACTAATGGACCGATGGAGTCGTATGAGGTATCAATGTGAAGCATTCGTGAGGGAGCATCCACCTGGTCTAGTGTGTCGTTCGTTGTCAACATTCTGCGCATGCGCAGACAGGGAATTGTGGGAAAAGGGTACGGAAATACACGTTTTGGGGTCTAGGTGAGCCACTAATGGTCCGATGGAGTCGAGTGAGGTATCAATGTGAAGCATTCGCGAAGGAGCATCGGCCTGGACTAGTGCGTCGTTCGTTTTCGACGTTCTGCGCATGCACAGACAGGGAATTGTGGGAAAAGCGTATGGAAATAGACGCAACAATGTTGCGGCATCGATATACAGAGCTTGAACACAAAAAGGGGATTGTAAATTAACCTGGAAAGGATGGGCAGTTCCATTTGGACCAATCAGCGGTCGAGAAAAAGAGCCAATGAGCGATCGATAAAAGAACCAATGGACGGGTACTAGAATTTCGCTCACGTCTGCGCCTACATCCGGGTACTAGAATGTTTTCGCCTACGTCCGCTCCTACATCCGGGTTCTTGTACATCCGGGTAATGGTTTCTGGACATTGATGGGTTACATTTGGCCCCATTCTAGGCCACTGATTGGCTACTTTCTCCACGGTGTTCAAATCCAGTTTCACCGAACAACCACGTGAAAACAGAAGCCCAGAACAGGGGGCTTGTACATTGAAATCGATAGAACTTAAGCCCAGAACAGGGGGCTTTTCGTGAAAAAACTTAAGCCCAGAACAGGGGGCTTGTACATTGAAAGAACTTAAGCCCAGAACGGGGCTTGTACATTGAAATGATGGGCGACCCAGTCATATACGAGTACATCGCGATCCTCGGCCTTGGGGTACTCGTCAAACATCTGTACGATGGTAGATTAGGTTCTTCCTCGGCATCGATGGTACAGGTAAAACAAGCAATATTGTCCGCACACGCTACTGGTCAGGCTTTGCAACGTTTGACTGTTCCAACACCACGTCTCTGTGCCTTGATCCATGAAGTCTGTTAAATCGGGATGGAGGGGTGGCAGGTACCGCTTTGAAGTTATTGTCGAACAACAATGTCAACACATCATCGTATTACCCGAGTTTTAGTATGATATGGAATCAGCATCCATATATGTTTAAGTAATGCAAGCGTCTAGTCCGTCATTCAATATTCTGCCGTCGTTCATTAAATAATTTCCGCGTCCATAATCCAAAGACCTAATTCATATAATAAAATTAGCACCAAATTAAAAGGATAAATCATAGTATACATAAAACTAGGATAATTTCCTGCAAGACAGAAGCGGTCAACAGTTTTTCAAGGATGCCAGCAAGACATCACGATGTTCCAAAAACATCCGTATAGCTGATCACTATTTGTTATAAATGTAATATAAGTATAAATCTGTTATCTAGAGTATGCAGTATCTCAGTCACGCTTTCATTGTGCCTGTTCATATGAACACTATGAGGATCGTGAAATACACGGCCCCTAGCCCGGGTTAAGCGGAATTAGACACAAGTTACGAATCGTGCCGCCATAGACCTTGCACGCTACCCTCGTAGTTTTCTATCAGCATGCGATATGTATAGCCAAATTTGATAAACTTCGAGTGGGGGCGCTTTATGATATAGCCCTGTTTTACAAGTTTCTGCAATAATGCCCTGTGACCTTGATTAACATCGCCATATTTAACACGGGATCTAGCAAATGCTACTAGACGAGAATTGTTTACGCCATATGCATGTCCCTCTGGTACATTACTGTCCAGATAGGGATAGTTTACGATGTCGAAATTGCAATCATCTCTCCGGTCGTAAAGTCGATGAGAGCGAAGGACCGCTTCATTTTTATACAGATATAGGTCTAAATAAGATGTGCCGCTAGGGCCATTTGTAGTTTCCTTCAAATCCAGTGAAGGTGGATATATATCCTTTGAAACCTTTCTAGTACATTTAGCTTCAATACATTATTATATAGTTCGGAAGATCCATATGCGATGGAACTCAGCGCGATGAATAGATTTTAAAGACATCTGGGTCATTCCATGAAATGGGGATACCGTACCAAAGTGTGACACGCAAACCAATTTTGAAAAGATGTCAATTCATGGCTGCACTAAGGCAGGGATAATATTGATATACAGAGATTCGGAAAACATAAGAAAACAGATAATATTCCACAATTTGGGAGAAAATAAAATAATGAATTTGCGCGTGTAACGAGGACACCAAACTATATACAAAATTCACCACGTAATACGTTAATTTAAGTGTCAAATAGAATTGTTAGAATATTTAATCCTATTCTAGTGAGCATATTTAGTGTCTCGACCTTCTAAATCCAATCAAGTGGTGCGTGTAACATGGACACAAAAATGGTTCAATGTCCATTCGCATACATCATGTGCAATCACCATAATATGTCGCCATCAAACTCTGGACTTTTACCATCAAGCTGATCGTGGCATATGAACATTATATATGTAAGACTGGTCGTAATTTGTCTTTCTTTCTTCTGGAATCAACATTTGTTTGTCACATATGTAACGAAGTGGCAAGCGTAACTGTTGAGGACGCGAAATAGCACGATACTACTTACCCGCTATTTAATGCAACTGCTTCATCATACGGCCCCTGCTCTAAAGTGGCTCGACCAGTCATGTCACAAATATTGGTTTCCATTGCTGGGCATTGTAATTCATGTAAAGAAATAAGTAAAATGCAAGTCGAGGATGGTGCGTGTGACCACATCAAAGTGGACACGAAAGCGAGATATAAAAGTATATTCCAGCTACAGATATTAAGGACACGTCAAAATCCTGTCATATTTGGATCGATAATAGACAAGATTAGCCCGGCTCAAGAATAGTTTTGAATGACCACTAAATGGCATTTTCTTGGTGAAAAGTAAGAGGTAAGGTAAGTAACAAAAGAGGACACCATGCGTTACTCGCGCTACCTGAATTTTGAGGGTTTCATGCATCCAAAACCTGCATTCAAGAGTGACTTATATGAAATAAACTGAAATAAATTGAAAGACAAAAGCCAGATCGATACTTTAAGTTGTTTTATTGATCAAATTTATTAATAATTCATGCACACAGTGCAAACAAAAGCATCAATGTTTGCAATGCCACATTTTTGAAGTCCGTGGGTGTCCTCATATGCTGACACCGATGGTTCTCCAAAAGTAATGGGTGTACATATAACTAAGAAGTTATCTTATGTATATCTACCTGTATCTGTCATTAAATAGGAATAAATGTCTCTCAAATTAGTGTAACATTTTGGGATGACCCATCTATCTTCGATGATGGATCTCCCGATATATCGTGCTAGAAAGTTCTCATAATACACTATCACCGTCACAAGACATCCTAATATCGACTTCACTTCTCAATAGCGCACGAATCTCAGCCAGCTTAGCCAGTGGTATTCATAGACAATATTCGCTGGGATGAAAAACATGTATTCCAGATTACAGTTGTTTATCCAGAAAATTGTCCGGTTGGTGAGATGGGTAGCGTCATTTTCTTGTATCGTTTTCCATTCAAATTGGGGGGAACATATTATATGATCAATTTTCTAGTGTTAACCTTTTGCATTTGTTCTATCTCTATCCAAACATTTCTCATTTACAATGTGTGGCATATTTAGCTCTTTCAAAAACAAATATCATTTTGTCAACTGCGATAAAATTATGCAATTGATTGCGTTGTTGGTGTTTCTGATACCTCCAAATAGAATGGATTGATTGAATAAACTCATAACAGCGAGTCTATGACATTATCCCCCGACGACAGTTTCTCCAGCGTCAGTTTCCCCACCGACATTTTCCCCCACGACAATATCCCCACACGACATTTTCCCCAGGCGACACTTTTCCCACCCTAATATTACGTGCTGTATTAATTCGATCTGCCGACAATCGCGGTCGGGTTATTTCCCCACCTTGATTTTTTGTGGGAAAAATGTCGCCTGGGGAAAATGTCGTGGAGAAATCCATATTGGTCCATATACAGTTTTCAGTTTTCATTACAGAAAGCTTTCATATTTCAAATCAAATCTTTTCTATATTTTCAGCTTTTTATTACCTACAACACAAATGGCTGATGATTTTTAATTATTTCTCGTCAGATATGACCTGTGGGCCCAACATGGCTCCCCTACCAAACTTTCTGCGCTATCTCTAGAACGACAAAAATGGTGAGTTGAATCTCCTTGACTTCATAGTTTATCATATTGGGGTCATTTTGAGCCTATTTGCATAACCCCACGAGCAGAGGATCATGGGAAATTCAAGATGGCGGCCACGTGGGGAACCAGAAAAGTGATGTTTTTGTCATATTTCTTCAAAATTTCTGCTTTTTGTGATGAAAAGTGGTCAAAAACTATTTTATTTCATATCACAGTTATATTTGCTAATTTATCATGCCGTTTTTGCGGAGAAATTTTATAAATAAAAAATTCGGAAAATCTGACGGAAGAATCTATCAAAAATGCCGTTTTCGAAAATGACGTCACTGTGACGTCATCAAAGCGGTCATCTTGATTTTTTTTTACATATTCTGGTAGAGCTTGACCCAAGGGTATAGTGTGGTAAGTTTCCGCTCCCTAGCTCAAGGGGTCAGAAAAATAATTAGGGGAGCCGAGTGGCTCCCCCCCCCCCCCGCCCAGGCCTGGACAGGTCCCAAAAATATCAGGCCAGATAGTGTTAAGGACTGTTTTAATAATGTGTGGTATACGCAATAACTGCTTGTGAATCTTGTAACTGATTTAAGATCGTGCTTAATTTGCTGTTATTGAAGGTTTTATATTCGGAAAGTATAACGTTATTCATAACAGATTAACGTAGCAAATGGCTATATATTAAAGGTGAGTTAGTACAATTCATTGAAATACGTCAAAGGCGACAGCAAACTATTGCAGGTATATATAGGAGCAATGTTCTGTACTATCCTATAAGTCTCCGTCGACGTTAATTAAATACAGACAATCTATGGTTTGCTTTAGATCGATATAAAATCATCCGTAACACACATTTGAAGATGTACAGCCCGACATTCCCTTAAATATTTCACTTACCGTTGGAGTGTAGACAGGTAAAAGCATCTCTATACAGCTCCTACTCCGCATTTAAATATTCAGCCGTCGCCCATTATAAAATATTGGCGTCCACAATCCAAAGACCTAATTCAAATAACAGCATCAGCACGAAAAAAATTCATACTACGCACTGCCTAGTTTCCCGTAAGAGAGAAGCGGTCAGCAGTTTTCAATGATGCCGGAAAGACAGTAAACATATCAAATCCGTTTCGCTGATCATTATTCTTAATCCGTATGATTTTCGTTGTAAATTCGTTATATAGAGAATGGTGTATCTCAGTCACGCTTTAATTTTAACTGTTCAGGATCTTGAAGTACATGAAGATCTTCATGCACATTAGTTTATACGAATCCTAGCCCAGGGTTAATCGGAATTAGACACAAGTTACAAAACGTAACGCCATAGATCCTCCACGCTACGCTCGTATTTTGCTATCAGCATGCGACATGTAATAATAACTAATAACTAATTAGAAAAAAAATAACTAATAGATTTCTTGGCTTTCTACATTTTTGAAATTTATGTTCCTTTCAAGGAACAGTGTACAGAAGTAATGGGATGGATTATATACTGTATAGTGTATACGTTGTCACTAAACAGCAAATCCGTGGTTCCACTTAAGTGAAATATACTAATGCCTAAGCTAGCGTATCTAATTCCGCATATGCCGGTACTAGGGGCCGTGTGGATACTAAATAGTTTCCACATGAACAGCTGCAATAAATGCTGAGATACTAATGCTACGTCTGAGAATCCACCGTGTTTTCGGACATGAATGGGAGATGCCGAGGGAAGCTCACCAATCTCGTCGAGGTGAGCGACGATACAGCTCACCAATCGCCAATGTACGAGTTGTCACAGCGAAACAGCTCACCAATTACCAGTATACGAGTTGTCAGAGCATTTCCATCATAGCTCTCTAGATTTGTAGCTAATACCGCTTATGCCGGTGCTAGGGGTCGTGTGGTCATATCATCCATGTTGCCACATGAACAGGTGCAATCAAAGCGTACCTGAGATACAACACATATCACGAATCGTTAGATTCTTGGTATGTGCTTTAGAATAGGTTTACCAGAAGACTATTCTGTGATGTCATATGACGCAGTCAGTATGTCGGCACCTCTTCCCACTTCCCTTATATGTGTTGTAATTTTTACCTGTATATGGCGAGATTCTGCTGGTGGACGTTTCGTCCCCGAGGCCCGCCCCCTGTACAGACCTTTGGTCTTTGATATATGTTGGCATTTGTGGGAAGTTGATGCTGGGTCGACATCGGGCCTTACAGACTAGTCTTTTGTGTTAATTGCCGTCATTTACATCTGACGACGATACAGTTCACCAATCGCCAATGTACGAGTTGTCACAGCGAAACAGCTCACCAATTACCAGTATACGAGTCGTCAGAGCATTTCCATCATAGCTCTCTAGATTTGTGTCTAATACCGCTTATGCCGGTGCTAGGGGCCGTGTGGTCATATCATCCATGTTGCCACATGAACAGGTACAATAAAAGCGTACCTGAGATACAACACATATCACGAATCGTTAGATTCTTGGTATGCGCTTTAGAATAGGTTTACCAGAAGACTATTCTGTGATGTCATATGACGCAGTCAGTATGTCGGCACCTATTCCCACTTCCCTTATATGTGTTGTAATTACTATTGAGTCATATGGTTGCTTTTTAGTCGCCAGACGTCGTCAGGTTTCCCCACCTCTTGCATATCGCTTCAATTTATTACCTGTATATGGTGGACTGTTACCTCCCGCGGCCCGCCCTCTGTACATGTCATTCGACAAATATATGTAGGGCTATTGTCTTGGTGGGAAATTCAAGCCGTACGACGTCGGGCATTATAGGTTAGTTTTCCTGGGCATTCTGGTAATTACCAGGTTTACCCCATGTTGAGGCATTTATTCCATCAGACTCATCCATTAACTTCACATGAGTTATTTGTTTGAGCTCATCTGTCATCACAGCTCCCGAGCTAGCGTATCTAATTCCGATTAAGAATGTCCGCTGGTGGTAAATCAAAGTAATTAACTTTTTGTTGCATTCATAATTGTGTGGTATGAGAAAAAACAAAGAAAAAAATATAGGTTGGTGTGCATTTTTAGCAACGTCAAGTGGACTGATCCATGCTCAATTTGATAACCCAGAAATCATAGGGAATAGTCCTAGTTTTGAAGCATATTCATCAAAAATTCATATAAATAGTATTTAACTTTTTCTTATATTTTAACTGTTTGAAGATAATCAAATTGTCTATCAAAATTTATCAAATTGGATGGATGTTGGTGTGCAAAATTCTCGGCTAGAAGGCTTTTAAAGGAAATCCCTATCTCTTAAACTAGGAAAGGGAGATAACCCAATATGGCTGACAAAGTCAAAAACCACCAGCGGGCACCCTTAAGCCGGTGCCAGGGGTCGTGTGGATACTTCATAGTCTCCACATGAACAGCGGCAATAAAGGCGAGAATCCACCGTATTCTCGGATCTGAATGTGAGATGTCGAGGGAAGCTTTGCTGTTGAGTCATATGGTTGCTTTTTAGTGGCCAGGCGTCGTCAGTTTCTCCCACCTCTTGCATATCGCTCCAATCCATACATTATTAAAGCTAAAAAAAAGAAGTTTGCTGGCGTGGAGCAGTAATATAAGAAAAATAACGAAAAAACCTTCTCAACTTTCTACATCATTATATTCCGACTGCAGTTTCGAACGTAATGTTCTTCTCAAGGAATACTGTTTTCAAATGACAGCCTGGTATATATACAAATACAGGGCACAACGGTCGCTAGACGACGTGCCTGGCTTAAACAAGCAGTGGCTTTATAACATGCTGACATTAATAGAAACAGTTGGTCACAATAAACATGAAAAGAGAACCCATACACCAGAGTTTTATATTTGTTATATTTGGAGATCAGAACTGACGTACAGATAAACCTGCGTATCCTTGGGTTTTACATATATATCAGTACTGATATAGGTCCTGGGTTTGAGAACGATCATATCTAGATATGATATCTCGCTATCGTTTTGTTCTATGGTAAACAATATGTGTGGATGGTAAGAGTTTAGAAGTACATGTAAAAACTCGACAGGTTCGTTTGCACAGGGCCAGAATATGACGCAATCATCAATATATCTTTTCCACATTTCCTTCGAATTCAATGCCAAAGTTTTCTTCATATATGTTAACTTACCTTTTTCGTAAAGGGTTCTAAATAGCCCATACCTAGGGTTGCATATACGGGGACATTTTTGTGCCCATGGCAGTCCCCATAACCTAAAAGTAGTGAGTGTTATTAAAACAAATGAGTTGTTCAGAATGATTGTTATGCTATCTAAATCGGTCAGGACTGTCTGGATGTTGAACTAGCCAGTAATGAATAGCTTCTAATCCCAAATCATACACCTAAACAGCGAACACTTTTATGTATGCCCGAGTAATGAAAACAAAAGAATAAATGATGAACTATATAAACGTTATAAGTATTTTCCAGTGAAGTGAACATGGATATCAAAATGTTCCGTTTATATGCAGAAGTAACCCACATGATTTTGAGATTAGAATCCATTCACTACTGGCTCATTCAATCTCCACGACCGGTTCTCCTGATATTTTATTTTAGATAGCTTGAAACTCATCAGTACTCAATCAGCTTAAAGTAAAGCAGGAATGCGCATCAACCCACGAAGCACACGAAGTTGCACTTGTGCTGTACTGTGCATTTTTTACAAGATATGGGTCCCAAGAGCTCCTGTATGGCCATGTGATTGTTGACAGTTTACTTTTTTCAAACCTCTATCCCATGGACAACGAGGCATAATCTCCACTTCATTTCTAATCACCGTAGACGCACCATGGAAAATATTCCTTGTCCATTAGCCTGACGGGTCTGTAGTATTATTCCAGATATTGTTGGGAATTAAGACAGCTTTCCTAGAAAGTTGCAAGCAAAAACTAAATTCGTTTTGTGACCCCTACAACCCTAACAATGTCAACTATTCCCCCATGATGAATAGTACCTTAAGTATGCTAAAGAACAGCCCAAGACTTAAATATAATCTCTCCAACTCGACCATTATCAAAAGTAAACCACAGGTTCCAAGCTTATAGTCTAGCAGCCATTCGATTTGGTCTATCGTCTGGGGGAAAGATTGTATCATTTACTTTGGCGACACATATCGCATGCTGATAGCAAAATACGAACGTAGCGTGCAAGATCTATGGCGCTACGTTTCGTAACTTGTATCTAATTCCGCTTAACCCGGGGCTAGGGGCCGTATGAACCCATGTACTTCAAGATCCTCATGGTACTCATATGAACAGTCCCAATCAAAGCGTGACTGAGATACATCATTCTTTAGATGACGAATTTACAACGAATATTATGGATTAAGAATACTGATCAGCGATACGGATTTGATATTTCTGGAACATCATGATGTCTTGCCGGCATCATTGAAAACTGTTGACCGCTTCTCTCTTGCAGGAAACAAGCCTATGTGTATGTATACTATGATTGTCTTTTTGAATTTGGTGCTAATACTGTTATATGGAATATGGAATAGGTCTTTGGATTATGGACGCGGATATTCTCTAATGGACGACGGCTGGATTATGAATGACGGACTAGACGCTTGTAACTTCCAGAAATCCATATTTGCCACTTCATCTCATGGTCAGAGCTGAAATATGGAGGTTAAAACTAGTAACCCTCATCACAAACGTATGCTTTATAATATTGGGTTAGGGTTCTGCAAACAACCCTTACAAACATAAACGTGGGGATTGCGTAGGGAAAGTGTGGGGTTTTGGTGGGCGCGTGGGGTTCGTGTGGGGCGAAGCGTGGTTTGGAACTTTCCTCGTGGGGATAACGTAGGGTTTGTGTGGGGCAGCTGCCCACGGTTATGCAAATTTAGCATAAATATGGGGATTATGTAGGGCTGATGTGGGGATTATGACGGGTGAATGGGCGAGAATTCAAAGTTCGCGTGGGGATGATGTAGGGCATAGCTTTATCTGCTATATATTCAAAGTCTAACGTGGGGTTGGTGTAGGGAAAATGAACTTCGGATTTAATCGACTGAGTTGTTTGTAGGGATTAGGTGGGGTGGACTTTTTCCAGCGCTCGTAGACAAAGTCCAATGTAGGGAATGTACCGGGCTGTACTGAAAGTTTAAGTCCGACGTGGGGATTTTGTTGGGCAAGCATTCTTTCATGCATAGCCTAAGACGATAGTGGGGTTGAAGTGGGGCGATATTTTATTTGCACATATAGTGGGAGATAAATGTGGGGATCATGCAGGCAGACTGTGAACTCTGTTTTCTTAAAAGAATATACAAAAACATTTATATTTTTTTCATGATCCTATAATACTCGAAATGAAAACTATTTATTTAGATTTGTATTTTTTTTATGCATTTTCAATCAAAGTTATTAAAACGTTTTGTGCCGGTGTATCGCGAAAAATTCCCGTCGAATCGACACCATGCATCTTTTACGGTAAACTTCTCGTCGTGAGGTGAAAGAAATGTGTAGCAAAAGATATATTTTTGAAACGGGTATCTGTACAGGTTTAAAAATAACTAAACAGAATCAAATATCGAAGAGATACCGGCAGAGTTATCAAGTGTTGGTTACCATCTCCGGCGTATCCCCCTCATATTTTCGCGGAATATAGGCCGTGCCCATTGCCCTATAGGATTAGGTTTAAAGATTGCTAGAATATCAATTCACTGATCATATGTCATAAGAATATTTTTAATGTAATGCATGAATAGAAGTTCTGTGTCTAATGTATCGCATCCATAAATTTCCTCCGATATAAAAGGCTAAATCACGACTATAAATGTGAGCCGTCTTAGGCCATTGCCTATTAATTTGCATGTTAATCGAGTTGTCTCCCTTCATATCAAGACTTTCTACAAGCAAGTTTGCGCGCGCAACATCGGAAGTGGGGCCCGATTGTAAACATTGGCTGCAAGTTGAACTTGGTTGAGTTTTCTTCACCAAAACGTTAAGATGGCGAGTAAATACGAAGAATGGACGCTGGAAGACCTAAAGGATGATCTGAGGAAACGGAAAGCGAAACTATCGGGAAGGAAACATGAATTAGTCGAGCGGTAAGGTGTTTTGATTTACATGTCAAATCGTATACCTATTGACGTGCACCCCATTTTCGT
>JAVTVY010016553.1:0-65795 GCA_036873755.1 Hanleya hanleyi | reverse complement strand
CCCATTCGCGAAAAACCGCGGTCCTAACTATTCGAAAATGCCCCATTTATCGTGGTCACGAGATTGATAATATTATGTAGTTGTGCGATGGAAAAACTTCCAGATCATCGAGTTTCCTTAGAATTAGTATTTGATAAACCTTGCAAACTTTTTGAGCATTTTGAACATGAGCAATTGTAACAACTAAGTTGATTTTCATATTATGTCTCAAACGAAATGTGTCCAATGTTTAAACCGCGATTTCTCATGGTCATTAAATTGGGAATATTGCCGGTTTACGGGGACGTGCGATATTAAACATTACCGATTGAAGAGAGCATACATTCGATATTATACTGAAAATATCAAAATGAAGAACTGGAAGTTACGTTTCATTCGGTCTTAAAAAAATATAATGCTGAAGTTTGACTGGACATTTGAACCACGGATTTTCTCAGTCGCGGGGTAGAGATTTACGATCCACCCCAACCCCAAGTTGCATTAATTTTGGCGACTGTATGCCATGTGCGCCTCACCCTAAAACCAGAAACGCACCTGTTTTGGTCCGACTTCGGATTTGTTTTTCCGAAGACACGAATGTTGCGATCCCCAGCTATGATACTGAAAACATATTTTGTACTGTTCAGACAAAAATAATTTAGAAACGTGTCATTTCCAACAAACGCGGCGATTCAGAATATTTTACGGCCGTGGAATTCGCGGTGATGCATATACCGAAAGAAGTTTGCGCTCTTGTATTCAACTTTTCAGGAGCAAGCAATAGTACAGACTTATTCTCTTCAATCACCCCTGGATAAAATACAAACGAAGATATTATTCAGAGAATTATCATGAAAGGGAAGCTGTGACGTGCAGGATTAACCGTGACATATGGTTGCATCGGAATCTTCATAGCCGTAAAAAGCGTGGAACGGCGTCATTGTTTCATGGTTCGCATAGGTCCTTAAAAGTTTGTAAAAGTGCATAATTTTTATATTGAAAACTGAAGCGGAGGTCGGAATAGTGGCCGGGTTGGGATTAAAAGTTAAAAAAATAAGAAGATGGAATAAACTAATAGGTTTTCTGTCTACTTTTTCTCTAAATTTAATATACTGTCTGAAATGTGAATTAATTTTGCTGAACCCATGAGGTAATATTAGATAAATACACGGTTGTACATTTGGCTGTTTCGTCATCATCATCTATCGATCTGTCTTTCGTCAGAAATATTCCAGAATACATTTACATCTGAAACTGATTGAACCATTTTTTTTTTTTTTTTTCATGAGAGTCGTGATCTCACTGTTACGAAGGCATAATATATTGAGGTTGTGTTGGCTGAATATATTATGAAGCGGGACCGTGTACAAGCGAAATTTTGGCCCACGTGCCATGCTATCCAAATATTGATCACGTGATGTTATTGCAACTCCGTATGGCGGGAAAATGTACAACCAACACGTGGCATGTTGAAACTTTCATTATTCCATGTCTACACACGTACCCCACCTATGAAAGTATTTTCATATATTTGTTAATAAAGGATCGAAGAGATACAGTGAATTGTTAGAATGGGCAAGCAATTCATGTATTTCGTTTAGCCGCTATTCATGGCGAGATGAGCTCGTTCCAGCTGGGAAGATTAATATAATAAAACTGACTAAAAGTAAGCCGTACCCACAATTCCTAGTACAAGCTTCAGACTCAATAATAATATAAACTATCCGGTAGGCCACACCTGTACATTAATGGTTGTAGCTCAGACTCCGACACCTGCGCTTAGTTATCAAACTGTGGGTAAATTCTGTAGAAATATATTTACAGAAACAGAGTTTCGGGTTGTTTTTTTAATTCATAATATACGAATTAGCGATTAACCCTCGTCAGGGAGTCTCAACGCAGATCATAACATGTCATCAACATGATCAGATCTTCTCAGTATTTTACTGATGGCATATGTTTATATACACCACAAAAGTCCAGTCAATTCCCATATAGGAATTACTAGCCATCATTCTCCAAGAAGTAACTTGTGCCTAGCATAGTTTACTTCATTGTAATAGGAGAATCGTTCCGCTATGCGGGTATCCCTCAGTATGTCTGTTTCTGAATTTATTCTCAGTTAACCGGTAATAGTGGGTTTCCAAACATGCTATCTGGTGTGCTGACAATCTGTGTAAGTACTGTTTGTAAACACAACTCTGAACACATTGGATTGAGGGATACTAATGATTCTCAGTTTATTATATTCCCATTTGGCGATTTGGGGCAGGCTCAGCTGGCAGAAATGTTTACAATATCTGAAAAATGCTGCCACCATCTGATAACACTTGCACTTGTCCAAGTAGTGTTGACTCTCAGAGAAGTGACGAAACATTATGCAAGGCAGCCTCACTCTCTGGGCACGCTTGTCAGCAAGGCCATCTGGGGGTGGCTCGGACGTTTATTAAGCATAAGTGCTCAGAGACTATCAGCCGGCTTGTCAGATGTTCAATTTTGATTGATTTGGGGCGTAAATGTCCGGGTTTGCCCGGAGCAAATGCCCTTGTACCAAACATAAATAAGTAAACATTCCTATCAAGACCGACCTACCCCTGAAAATGATGAAAAGTTGCTTCTGTAGACCCGGGTTGGTGAGAGGGGATTGGATGGAGGGAAATTCTGAATAATGCAGGCACGAGAATATGTATATCTTTACACTAGCTAACTCGCCAAGAAAGTGAGGACTTTCTCACCAGAAAGCTAACATAAATGGGAGAGACAGGGAGATGAAGAAATTGAGAAGGTTGATCTGGTCAGTCCTAATGACGATTTATTGCTAGGATGCAGCTATAAAACTGAGAGCTATAAAACTGGGAGCCTGAGGCTGCAGGAAGTTGAGAAGGGTGACATGGTCAGTCTTAATGAAGCTTTATTGCTTGGATGATGCAATACAGGCTGGGGGGCTGCCCAAGTTAGTTTACAAACTACATCAAATTAACATTTGCTTCTAAAATATATTTCATATATTTCAGTTACTTCTTGTAGCTTTGTTATTAATTTGACGGGCTATTGCCCTGTACTGTGTACATGTCAAATTTGTCGATTTTACGACAGTCGGCTTTCGCCTTAGCAGAAAATCATCCGCTGGGCATTATAAATGCCAGATATCATAGATATCTCAGATATACAGTAGCGTATATCATTTCGCTCCGTGTACGATTGTACACTCTTTCGGAGACCGTAGAGATACAGTGAATTGTTAGAATGGGCAAGCAATTCATGTATTTCGTTTAGCCGCTATTCATGGCGAGATGAGCTCGTTCCAGCTGGAAAGATTGTATATCGTCTCAGACGAGTTGGCCCTGATATGGGTCTCAGTCGAGTTGGCCCTGATATGGGTCTTCAGATAGTGTCGGGCGCTTGCTTAATTTGCTGTTCGTTTCATTGACATAAGCAGTTTGAAATGCCCTAGCTTCCACAATATTTCCATATGAAGAGCAATCAAGAAATTATTAGGTTTGATTCTCAATCTGAAAATGACGTAATCTGTGTTTCTTCGTTAGATCGTTATATATTTTCACGTAAACATCATTGGCGTCATTGGGATAGTTGTGCCTAGTCTTCTCGGCCGTGAAAAAATTTCTGCAAGAGTTCAAGCATGTCCTGAAGAGAAAATAAAGAAAATATCAGAATGTCTAATTGACAGAATATGCCCTTGTCCCGTACGTACGCGACAACGGATATACGCGAATTTGTGATTTTAAATTGGCCGGGCGTCCGATGAAACTAATCTCTTCATTGTCAGCCGATCATTGCAGTCAATTATTCAAACCTAATTTAATGGTTAAAGAGCAGAAAGAATGCTTTATTTATCCTTTGATCAATTGCGAATTATTGCCTTAAATCTAAACGCACAACAAACATTTCCCGGGTTTTGCTTCGGGGTTTCCCCTCGACCACACGTGTTCGTACCATGGAACTTCGCCGAAGTATATTAGGCTTCATTCTACACAAACATGACAAAAAGTATAGTGAATGTTTCGTGGTTGTCGATCTTATATCATTTAAGAGTGCTGTCTGGGGTAAATATCACAAAATTAAAGAAACACCACAGTCGACGTATTGTGACTTTTCATTGTCGAACGGTATGGGCATTTAATTTGGGGACTCTAATTTACGAAAACGTCCGTTTTTCTGAACTGACCTGTACAAACTATTCGGAAGTGGTCAGTTTTTCATGACTGCGATATTCATTTCCGGTCACGAATACTTAGGGAACTTACCGTATGGTCGGTTGAACTTTTGAAGCGAATGGCGGTTCCAATCACACGTGAGTGTTTTTTTATATACCCCGAGTAGCAAGACATAAGTCGGGATCAGTATGGATTCATACGACCCGACCTTTTAACCAATCACAATCCAGATATTGAATACAAATTTGCTTGTGGGGTAATAAATTGTTAGATCCTTTCAAGTCATCATCTTGGGATGTATATATCAGTTGCCAAGGAAACCAATTTATAATTCTGTCAATCGATGACTAATCTAGAGAATGATGATATAGGGGTTATTACAAGGATTTTCCATGAAAACTGTCATCCACTCTCAGTGGACCGGAATGTCATGAATGTCAAATCGTATGTTCTGATTTGTATGAATACTTCCCTACAAATGACTTGCTAATTAGCGATCATTTCCTTCATATAATTAGAGCATTTGATCTGATTGTTGACAAGCGCAATGATACAATGATATATGTATTTAATTATTGTCCTTAATGTTGGGGCTCTTGAAGAGAGACAATTTTGTGTAAAAATTCTCTCGACGGAAAATGAAGGGATATAATTATACGAACAAACTAGTATTTATCTATGGTCAAACACACATGATCATCAATGACAGGTCATGGGATACCTGCTCACAAACAGGATTGAACATGTGCTTGCTATGGATACATATACATGTAACTCATGAATTTGTTATGAACAACTTAACAACCATCTTGATAAATATGTATACATGTACTTGTCACATGTTCAGCAACACAGGATGGTGATCGATGCAAGGTGATACGTGTGGAGTGTTTTGTGAATCTACCTCTTGATAGATGTACATGTACATGTACATGTAAGGAAGAATGCCATTTCTTCTGATTTTGTTCAAGAATACATTTTAAAGGTCCTACCAAATACCCCCTACACACTTTACATGAAAATATACAGAGAAGCTTTGTGAACAACTAGTTCATATTTTTTCTTACGAAAAATGACATAAAAGTAACACAGATGTGGTGAAAAACGTATTGAAGTCGTAACCTCTGACCCGTTATGTCAGAGTCTTATTACAATCACGGTGTATTCAGCATCGATATGGAACGTCGTATTGTGATATACTTTGCGCAACAAATGAGTTGGTTTATAGCTTTGTGATATTGTTGGTGTTACAATAGAAATGTCGCCTAGAACAATCGCTACGAACGATCGTAATCAGACTCTGACATCATGGATCAAAAGTTCCCGGTCTTTGCTGTTTCCAACAGGCGTGATGTTTTAGGGTTTTCAGTTTCTTCAAAACAGTAAACAGTTATAAAACCCCTGACAACAATTTATCACGAAGAAAGTATGGGGTATGGGCACCATTTGGTAGGACCAAGCCATCAAGAATCACCATATCTTTCAAGATGTCTACTCGCACGGATATGGTTAAAACAAAATCCCAAATTAAATATGTGAACAAGTCATTAACATATTTTGTTAATTACTGGTAGAGTGATTGAGTGAGTGAATATGATTTAACGTCGCTTTCAACACTACATGTATTTCAGTCATATCATGACGTTGGTTCCTATTCCTGTTCACACCCAGAAACCTGGATCGGGAGACACGGGTAGGGTCCTATTCCTTTTCACACCCGGGATCCCCACGGGTGCCCCAGTTAGTCGCCTCTTACGAAAAGCTCTCTGAGGAGCTGAGACCTATTCTTACCATGACCTGGAGTGTACACAACGATACCCCAAGTGGTACAAGTGGTACAATATGTTGATGTACATTGCACTGAGTAAATAGTGTAAGCTTACAATTACCTAAGGATTTTATTGTCCAAATCTCTTAGAACTAGGTGAAAATTAAGAAAATTGTTTGTTTGGGGTAATATAACCACTACAGACCATAGATCAGTAGGTCGATTTTTTATTTTATTTTTTTAATTTAATTTAATTTTTTTTCATTTGAACTTCCTCTTTCTCAAGCAAACAATATTTTAATTTTGGCTCTATTTTTATTCTTGTCATTACATGTATGAGAGACCCTCATTTATTGGATGTCAGACAACAATTTAGACCTGTTCAATACCTACATACATGTACATGTTATGGTGTAAATAGGTCAGCATTGTACACCTGCTGATTTCCCAATTTCAGCTGTACATGTATATATATCACCTATTCTCTCAACAGTAAATTATTCATATTTATCTGACATTTTAATTGACTTTCCAGAAGAGCTTAGTACCCAGCGTCACAAAACCTAACCAAAGTTCATCTTGATGGCATCTGTATGGTACAGAACATCAATCATAACAGTACTCAAATAATTGTAATGTATTGCCCCATTTTGGACATACTGCTCACAAATTAGGCTAAAATAGGCGAGTTCTGCCTGTACATGTACATGCTGTATATAAACACTTACGGTAACCCCTCTAATAATTCAATCCCCCTATCAAAATTCAATCATCCCCAACTGGCAAGACAAAATTCAATCATATGTTCTAATAAACTTGATCATTCACCCTCTAAAATCAATGAAATAATGAAGAAATAATGGTGTATATGCATCATTTTGAACCACTTCGTCAACTTCCTGTTCTAATAAATCTGATGAAAGAGAACACTGATTTGATAGTAAAGAAATTCACTTCCTGTGATTGAATTAGAAGGATTACCTCCAGACATGATCTAAAGCAATGTTCCTGTACCAATTGATGATTGTCAGAGAAAACTGATCCACATCTCCATTTCTTTATTTATTATCCATAATCAACGTGTATTAAAAATACTACAAATGTGTACAAAACTCTTATGCTGAATAAATTGTCCAAATGCTATATTTAGTGAGAGAACAGTTGTTAATAATATTATTACAGCTGGTTAGAGAAACCCCACCCTTGTCATGCGACTGACAGGGATTAGCCAACGCCTTATAGCTGCCTTTTACTTGAACAGATGCAGGCCGAACGCTCATGACCAAGTAGGCCTACCAGCTTGTGTTTGAATGAGAAAGAATCACAGCCCAATAATAGTAGACCTACACATGAGTTCATACCTGTCCTAGAACAAATCCATCCTGACAAGACAACGTTTGATTCACACATATCAATATATCCTACAGCAAGAAAAAATTTCCTGGTCAAAAGTTTTAATTTTCCAGGAGTCTTTAGTACATGTACAATAACTTGCAACAAAGATGAGCAAATTAACGAAGTTCAGGAACACATTTTGGCACAGTAATGCATGGCATCAGATCACTGGTTCTCCCAGAAGATGGAAATGTAGTTCTTCTAGTAGTTTCCCGGAGTTTAAATTTATTTTTAAGCATTTTCGAGGAATTTCCCGGTTAGCAATTAAATTCCACGAGTTTTGAGGACTTTCCAAGAGGCGTATGAACCCTGATACCTCCGGATGGTGTCAAAGACCATTTTGGCAGGTGACATTTCGACAGTAAGTGGGATGTATGAAAGTTTGGCAGTCAAATTTTATTCATACATGTACATGTGATATCTCAAGAACGAGTATGCCTAGGTACACCAATCTCACATCACACATGCCTGTGCAAGGGTTCGAAATATTGAAAATAATTTACCTGTCACATGAGACAGGTGAGCAAAAGTTTACCAATCACCTTTTAAGAATTACCTGAACATGCGATCATTTAAATGGTCCAGTACAGTGTACATGTAATTCAAAATTGAAGACAAAGCTACATGTACATGTTGCAAGCTACCAATAAATTAATGACACCTTGTTTTCATGCACTGCATGTAAGGCCATTGTCACTTGATTTGGTTGTTAGCATGACCTTGATTTTTTAAGTACACATGCTAGATGCTATATAATTATTTATTATTAATTATTAAAACAACGAATTGGCCTAATTGGCAGCTGTTATAAACAGTTTGTTTTGAAATTTGTCAAAGATATATTTTGAAAAAAAAAAAAAAAAAAAAAATGTTGGCTATAGTACCTGTCATCGGTGACAGGTACCTGTCTCTTTCAAAAATAGTGAATTTCGACCGGTGCTGTTCAGTTTCACTTTGATAACCTGTTGGTACTGCACAGAAATTTTAAATTTTGATGAATCAAGTTACTGATATGTTAGTATTGTTACTGCATGCTTACCAATTGTCTGGTAACATATAGTAGTATAAACGTCTTGGTAGCCTGTCAGTAGTAGATTCAAACAATCCAAATGGTGACAAATCAGTTACTGGTTGGTTTAATATACTGACCAAATGAAAACTGAACAGAATTGCAATGGAACACACAGTCGGTCAAGGCTCGGGCGTAAGACCTCCAATTGAAACAGAAGACTGACAATACTGTACAACTTGCAACAGACCCTTGATTTGTCAATTATACTTTGTGAGCCTTACTCCAAATCAGTGCTCTGATTAGGCCTAAGTGCTAAAACTTTTGCATCCATCAGTAACCAATCATTCACTCAGTGGTACTGGTTGACAGAAGCTTGGAAAGACAAACAGTCAGAGATAACAGCAACCATGACATTATCCTTATGTATAGAATGGCTAGAGGGGTAAAAACTTCATGACTGGTAATGTGAAGCAGGCACAGCGGAAGCAATTCATGATTGGCGGGGGGCTACTATCACAGCACAATTAGGCGAGGGTCGAGGGGCCGCCCAGGCCCCGGAAGCTCCAGGGGTCTTAGATGGCCGGAGGGGCGTTCTAGCGTATTTCCGAGCAATAAAACAAGAAATCCTTGCCCGTGTAAACTCTATTTGTGTTGCCTGTTTTCCCAACATTTTTTAAATATTCATCGTCAAGCAAAATGATGTTCGGAAGCATAAATAATTTACATATATATATCAATCCAAATATATTCAATCCGAAGGTTCATCAAGCTGGCACTGGCACAGAGATTTTTTCTACTTTTTGAGGAGCCTTTTGTCTCCTTGTGATTCGTGTATATTGAAAATCCTACCCCCGTCAGCGAACGTTCAACTTCTGTGCTACCGGTACGTGGGGTGAAAACTTACCTCGGTCCACTGCATGCTCCTGTATGTTCATCGGGAGGAGCCGATTCTCGTTAACGAATTCATTCGCTATATCAACCAATGTGATGGAATATATACGTACAACTTGGTTGATATACATGTAGCGAAGGAGGGCATTGACACACAGAGTGTTTTCTATTCTAGTCCATTTTCTTTCTAATTTTAATGAATGCAAGGCTAAACAATCAAATAACAGTATTTTATCTTCGCTGATATCACGAAATGTCCAGGACATAGGAGTCATAAGTTTTTAGCGGCATTTCATCTTAGATTAGTGGCATACATGGTGTGAGGATTTAATCATTTATCTTTACCATCTTTTATATGGTATAACACTATTAACCTTTTGTGAACCTAAAAATTACTAAACAATGCCGGTAAAAGAAATTCTAGAGCTTTAGCTGGCCCACTAATGCTGGACAGTTGTAAATAATTTTAGTTATGCGATAGATATGCGACGCAGACAATTCATTTTCTTTTCGAAAATACTTATTCATTGAAGTGTTTTTGCGTTGACATCATATGAATTTTAGAAAAGTTGACCAAATTATTGGCCATAGCCCCCCACCCCCCCCCCGGCTCCGCCGTGCCTGTGAAGAAAAATGTTTTTGTTTTTTTTAATCTATATTACGACTCTTCAAATTTTGGTACCAGTACTGTAGACTGTAGTAGTTGCAACCACCTGCCTTTAATATATAGCTTTCACTGATATGTTTGTTGACTCACTCTACAAATCCATACTGACACACCAGAAATTTCTAAAAATATTTTTGGACTGGAATTGAGTGGGTATTTTGGGACAAAATGGGAATTTAACATGCTTCTGGCATCCATGTGGTTACAATCAATACCATCCACAACTTGTGTTGGACTCTCAGCATGAACTCAGATATATAGACTTGAGAGCAATATGTTTAACCCACCTTACCTATATAAGAACACATGGTCTGAACCTTTACACATGATTAGTTCAACCTCAAATTCACCACACAAACCTATATTTCACAGGCTGCTTGAGGTCGACTCAACCATATCTACCAATATAGCATCACAGCCAGGCAACCAAAACAATAACATGATACTGGTTCATCCAAGTCAGTAATTCCTTCATAGGATGGTTTTAATCAAATGAACATGATTAATAAAATAGTTTGTTTTTCTGGCTTCAAATTTGATTTTTTTGGCGATGCATGTACATGTACATTTAGTGATAATACGCTGCATACACCCCACTGACCCATATATTTACATCATATACAATTACATGTATAAGACATGTCCGTCGTTTCACCTCATTGTTATCTCATCAAGGCTTGTAGATTTGCTTGGGAAAATTATTTTCAAAAAAGGTTTTAATAACCATGCATATAAGCTTAATCATTCAAAAGTGATCTAGTATGCAGAAAAATCAGGTCTTGGACCGGGATAAAAAGTACATATTATGTTTGTGTATTGAGCTGGGCCATGATGGAAGCATACATGTCACTCCTTGCCTGTGCATGTACATGTATGTAGGTCAGTTCCAGGTACCAGTCCACTGACTGAAGATGAACTCAGGTGTGTGTTCACACAACAATTCAAACAACACTGAATACTAAGTATAATACATGAAACTGGTTTTATATTTGCTTCAGTTCAATAGTAAAGGCAACTTTGTTACTTTTTTCAAATAGGAAAGATGTTTGGTGAATAAATGTCACCAATCAGGCCCATACATCCATACCAGGTGTAGAGATTAGGAGCTGTCCACCTGTCTCTGCCAGGTATGTTTTTGCATGAGATAGGTAGAAAAATAAGTTACCTGTCTTAAGCAAAAGGTAGCCAAAAAAATAACAAAAATAAAGAAAAAAATTAATGGTTAATTTATTTCTGCTCAAAAATCTTCAAACTAAATGCATTAAACTGCCAATAGATTTATTGTATTATTAATTAGATACAAATTGAATGGATCAGGCCTCCATGTATTGGAAGTTTTTTTCCCCCCATATTTATGCAACATTACAAAAAATAAAATCAACATAATTCTTTCATATTATTATTGCATTCAGGCTACTGTTGGGAGGTGATGGGTAAATATCGTTCTCACCCGTCACCAGAGACAGGTAATTTTATTTAAACATTTCAACCCCGGCCCACATCTACATGTACCCGGCCTTCTTTCATCTTTGTCTGTCAAAATAATGAACATTATCTTACATGGTTTATAGTTTCACTACATGTTGATACATGTAGTGGTGATAGTTTTAATCTTCTTGTTGACAATACATGTATGTTTGATGTTGACTGTTTCAATATTTCATGACATGTTGATAATTTCAACCTTTATCATTTCTTGTCGATACTGACAGTTTGAACCCCGGTACATGTACTTGTATTGATTGTATTTGAAGTTGTAGATATTAATATATCACAATGACAGTTGAAAGAGTTCACGTAGACATTCTCAATATTTCATCTTGAGTCAATATTTCATGTTGACAGGTTCAATATTAATGTTGGCAATCCCAATAAACATGATAAATATGTTGACAGGATCAATATTGATGTGGACACTTTCCATAAACTATGTTGACCATCTCAATATCTATGTTGACAGGTTCAATACTGATGTGGACAGTTTCCACATGACATGTTGACAGTCTCAATATCTACATATCTATGTTGACAGGTTCAATATCGATGTGGACAGTTTCCACACGAGATGTTGACAGTCTCAATATCTATGTTGACAGGTTCAATATTGATGTGGTCAGTTTCCGTAAGTCATGTTGACAGTCTCAATATATCTATGTTGACAGGTTCTATATTAATGTGGTCAGTTTTCATGAGCCAAGTTGACAGTCTCAATATCGATGTTGACAGGTTCAATATTGATGTGGTCATTTTCCATAAGGCATGTTGACAGTCTCAATATCTATGCGGACAGGTTCAATATTGATGTGGTCAGTTTCCATAAGGCATGTTGACAGTCCCAATATCTATGCTGACAGGTTCTATATTAATGTGGTCAGTTTCCATAAGGCATGTTGACAGTCTCAATATCTATGTTGACAGGTTCAATATTGATGTGGTCAGTTTCCATAAGGCATGTTGACAGTCTCAATATCTATGTTGACAGGTTAAATAATGATGTGGTCAGCTTCCATAAGGCATGTTGACAGTCCCAATATCTATGTTGACAGGTTCTATATTAATGTGGTCAGTTTCCATATAAGCCATGTTGACAGTCTCAATATCTATGTTGACATGTTCAATATTGATGTGGTCAGTTTCCATAAGGCATGTTGACAGTCCCAATATCTATGCTGACACGTTCTATATTAATGTGGTCAGTTTCCATAAGGCATGTTGACAGTCTCAATATCTATGTTGACAGATTAAATATTGATGTGGTCAGCTTCCATAAGGCATGTTGATAGTCCCAATATCTATCTTGACAGGTTCTATATTAATGTGGTCAGTTTCCATATAAGCCATGTTGACAGTCTCAGTATCTATGTTGACAGGTTAAATATTGATCAGTCAGTTTCCATAAGCCATGTTGACAGTCTCAATATTTATGTTGACAGGTTCTATATTAATGTAGTCAGTTTCCATAAGCCATGTTGACAGTCTCAATATCTATGTTGATAGGATCAACACTGATGTGGACGTGCACGTTCCATAAGCCATGTTGACAGAGTCAATATCCATGTTGACAGTTTCAATAATGATGTGGACACTTTCCCAAGTCATGAATAGTCTCAATATTTATTTTGGCCATATAAAATTGATGCATCGGACATTTATGCATCTGACAGTTTCAATTCAGTACTGTCTCAATATTCTTGATGACACAAATTAATGTAGATGATGAACCATCCCCAAAATAAATATATCCCACTGTCATGACTGTGTACAGCACTGGGCAAGCAATACATGTACACAATAAACAATACATGAATCTGATATTAAAGGTGAAATGCAAAGGTTTTCAAATTTTCTTTTTTATATTCTACATGTACATGGGCCATTTAATTATGGAATCATCAGCCCATCTACTTCATTTGGTTTTATTTGAAGTATTTTGTCTCATGGTAGCTTTTCGAAAATGCTTCGAAGTTGGTAGCTCAAGCCTGGCTGATTTCAGAAATGAAATCCGCATCGCTTATCTGCCCTCGTTTGATGCTGGTTTGTGACGCCACATCAGACCATCTGGCCGGTCATCAATACTTGTACTGTTTAGTCTCCGGGCGGCTGGTCTGACATGATAGTCGAGGAGACACTCCTAATAAAATGACCCAGACCGTAACATAGCGTATAGATGCGATTTTTTTTCATCAATTGATGGCGGAAGGTGTCTACATCGATAATCCGTCGGGTGCCACTCGAGAACCCTTGGGCATTTTACTCTAGGCCACGCCCCTTTTCCAATATTATGACATAATTAGGTTAAAATGAAACATCAGAAGAAACATGTCATGTTTGGTGTCAAACTGCAGCGCAGAACTTGTTTATTATTAGGATCATGAAATTAATGGCCAAATATGGTGCGGGCAGGCCCCATGGATGATTTAGCTAAAACCGAAATCTCCAAATATCGAAAAATCGATTGAAGTTCATGGGCAATGCTAAAGTAACTATCAATATTTCGAAAAAAGAAACGAAAGTCACCGTGAACTAACGGTAACCTAATGATTTGCATATGATTGGCCGCATCTGCTATCACTTAGTGAATAATTAGGTTCAAATTATACAAATGGTAATATTTATATGACACACATACGTACAATAATATCATAAAGTCAGTCAACTGTATCAACAGTCACTTGGACAGATAGTATTGGCAATTTTCGCTGAGTGGGAATTCTAACAAGAGAACAACTTGCTTAAATCATAATACATGTACATGATACATTCTTTATTTATGACTTATTTGTGTCTCTCGTATGTAATCACGGTATTGTAGATTGTTGAGCAACTGTTCATTCTGCTGGCTTAAAAAATTAGCACTCGTCATCCTCGTCGTCTCTGTCCACCACCGTCGACGGTACGGAGACAGTGTGCTCGTTAGCACAGTGATCCTCTGGGCCTCACTTGCAGTATGTTGTTCAGGACAACTTAGCTGACCGACAGCTACACCGATTTGTTGGACAGGGCGATTCCGACTTGCACGAGCAGGAAACAGTCTGTAAGATTGAGGACGGGGCAACCACGCCAGTGCCGTGATGAGGGGTAGGTATATTGTCTTCCAGTTTCCACCCAAATTGGTCGATGTCAACCGTTGGTTGTTCCACCTGGTCTGCTGCTCGCCAAACCAGAACTTGCAGGCGAGCACGTTTGAGATGACACTTTGCAGACTCTTCTGTCGATGGGAGACTCCTGATCTTGGGTGGTTCAATCTTCTTGCTGAACGTCGTGTATCTTAGATCATGTTGTTGCTATACTGCCGCCACACAACTGCACGAGGAACCGCAATCCAACCTGCATCCAGTCAGCCTCAGCTGCTCCTGGGTCTGCGAATACCTTTAAATTCAAATCAGACTTCAGAAGGATGTTGATTGCCGATACCTTCCCTTTACCAAATGGGTATGACACGGTATCGCATCCTGAGAGCGCATGTACACCCAGTAGGTCGAAGCACTTGTCTCCCATTATTGATGCCGTGGCGGTGATATAGAGTATTTGGCCGTTGTACTTTCTCATCCGTGAAGACGGTTTGGTCAACCAGAAGAATGTTAGGGTGCACATGCGCTCTCAGGATGCGATGTACCGTGTCATACCCATTCGGTAAAGGGAAGGTATCGGCAGTCAACATCGTTCTGAAGTCTGGCTTGAATTTAAAGATATTCGCAGACCCAGGCGCAGCTGAGGCTGACTGGATGCAGGTTGAATTGCGGTTCCTTGTGCAGTTGTATTGCGGCAGTATATCAACCACACTTAATGATCTGACATACACGACGTTCAGCAAGAAGATTGAACCACCCAAGATCAGGAGTCTCCCACCGGCAGAAGAGTCTGCAAAGTGTCAAATCAAACGTGCTCGCCTGCAAGTTCTGGTTTGGCGAGCAGTAGACCAGCTGGACCCACCAGCGGTTGACATCGGCCAATTTGGATGGAAACTGGAGGACAATATGCCTATTCATCATCACGGCACTGGCGTGGTTGCCCCGTCCCCAATCCTACAGATTGAACAGTTTCTCAACAATCTACAATTCCGTGATTACATACGAGAGACACAAATAAGTCATAAATAATGTATAATGTATTCGTGATTTAAGCCAGTTATTCTCTTGTTAGAAATACCCCTCAGCGAAAATTGCTGTTGATACAGTTGACTGAATTTATGTTATTATTTTACGCATGTGTGTCACATAAATATTACCATTTGTATAATTTGAACTTAATTATTCACTAAATGATATCAGATGCGGCCAATCATATGGAAATCATCAGGTTACCGTTAGGTCACGGTGATTTTCATTTCTGATGTGAACTATTGATGGCTACCGTAGCATTGCCCATAAACTTCAGTCAATTTTCCGATATTTGGAGATTTTGGTTTTAGCTAAATCATCCATGGGGCCTGCCCGCGCCAAATCTGGCCATTAATTTCATGATCCTAATAACAAACAAGTTCTGTGCTGCATTTTGACACCAAACATGACATGTTTTTTCTGTCTTTTCAGTTTGACCTAATTATGTCATAATATTGGAAAAGGGGCGTGGCCTAGAGTAAAATGCCCAAGGGTGCCTGAGTGGCACCCGACGGATTATCGATGTAGACACCTTCCGCCATCATTTGATGAAAAAAAATTGCATCTATATGTCACGGGATTAATTTCGAGAGACGGGACAAACACAGTTTTGCCGATGTTGTATCTTTATTATGCCATTAGGCCACCACTTGGTTCTGAAGGAAAACATATGCATTCGATTAGAGTGTATTTCCAACAACCCGTCAGCCGGACACACTGTGAAAGCATGTGCCGTACATACATAAAGTACCGTATCAATCTTTAAAACATATTTATAGCAATATTCAGAAATATAACACCGGTCATTTAATCCCCAAAATAACCCCCCAGAGTGCATACAGAAAATATTCACTAATTCACCTTTAGATGCGATAATATTACCGTATTAGCGCAATCAACAATTCACGCGCTTCATGTTATTTCATTTACGATACCAGCATTACATTTACTATAATAGCGTAATAAGACCTACATACCTGAAGGAAAACATATACATTCGATTAGAGTGTATTTTCAACAACCCGTCAGCCGGACACACCGTGAAAGCATGTGCCGAGACGATCAGCTGTGGGTCAGATTTATACCATACTATTGCGTAATGTGTAGTCGTGCCAGGTAGCGGTGTACAGTCGCGACAAGCGTGCGGCGCATATGAATGAATGAACAAGCGAATATGAATAGAAGCGTAAGCGAGCGGTTGGGTGAACGCATGAATGAATGAATGGATGAATGAACGACTAAGTGAATGAATCGGGCACCCCCAGTTAGAACCTTCCGTTAGTCAAGTACATTAGAATATATTAGAATACAGTATTAGCGTGCATGTACAGGAGCAAAGACAGTTCATTGAAAAACAAATTTATTTGCAGCTAAATCGACTGTGACATTATCCCCCCCCGATATGAAATGTTGTCCCCGACATTTCAAACATACATACGATTTCAGTTGCAATAAGCGTTCCGCTGCTGTACCCAGTCTCCAAGCCTATCTGGAGGTCTTTTGATCCTTCTAGATCGCCTCAGCGCGGGAGTAGGCGGGTCTGATATAGCATTATCGGGATGCGGAAGAACACTAACATTTCCAGGTACAGTAACTTCAGGTAACCGACTTGACGTCCCAACGGTGTTCGTGCGTTCAACCTGCGTGGTTCGTTCTGGAACGGCTTGGGTTCGCTCTAAGACGGGCAAATCGACCATACGCCGCGGCAAGTCAGATCGTCCACTCGGAGTAACAGTGGGAGCGGTAGACCTTAAGATTCTCTGCTCAGTTGGATCATCTAAGGGCACGTTCATCACTTCCACTTCGCTTTCAGACTCGGAGGACTCCGACGACACCAGAGGGCGCGGCTGTACAGAAGATCTTTTCTTTTTAGTTGTCCGATTGTCAGAACCCGATACAAGAGTTTTCGGAGTAGGGAGTGATTGAAATGGCAGCAACAAATTACGGTGCAAGATACGTTTCCTACCCTTTTTATCCTCCCGCATTACTTCGAAGACGGGGATACCCCTATTGGGTTGGCGCAACACCACATAAGGAAACCGTTCCCACCGATCTGCTAATTTGTGCTTTCCCCGAATACCCACATTCTTAACTAAAACTCTGTCTCCAGCCTCTAGTTTTGAATTTCTAACCCGAATATCGTAATTCTTTTTGTACCGGTTAGAGGATTTCTTGGCCTCACTAGAAGCCAACTTATATGCGAAATCAAGTCTCTTCCGTAAACTCGAAGCATACTGCGTCTTGTCAGCTACACATTCAGTGTCATTTGGGTCTATACCCAAATAGGCGTCTAACGCCAAACGGGGATGACGACCAAACATAAGATAAAATGGACTATACCCTGTCGAGTCATGCTTAGCGGCGTTATATGCATGAACTAGTGTGGGAACAAAGTCTTTCCATTTGGACTTCTGTTCATCCGTAAGGGTTCCAAGCATGTTCAGCAGAGTTTGGTTCATACGTTCACACATACCATTACCCTGCGGATGATATGGAGTTGTTCTGGATTTTTCAATACCCGTTATCTTACACAACTCCTTAATTACCTGTGACTCGTAATTACGACCCTGATCACTGTGTAGTTTACTCGGAAAGCCGTAGTGGACAAAAAAGTTATCATACAGTACTCTAGCTGTTGTTTTTGCTGTTTGGTTCCTCGTAGGTATTGCCTGTGCGTATCTGGTAAAGTGATCTGTGATCACTAGGATATTGGAGTAGCCTCCCTTGGATTCCTCCAGGGACAGAAAATCTGTACACACGAGTTCCATAGGCTGATGAGTCTCGATACTTACCAACGGTGTGTACTTGTTCGCCGTTCCAGTTTTCCTCCGGATACATCTGTCGCAGAATTTTACCTTCCTCCGGACATCCTCGGACATACCAGGCCAGAAAAACCTCGTTCGCACCAAGTCGTACGTTCTTTCTCTACCCTGATGTCCTTGATCATCGTGAAGGCTTTTCAGGACAATTCCTCGAAATTCCTGAGGTAGCACTATCTGCGAGCTCATTTGGTCACCATCAGTCGTCTTGCGGAAGAGAACCCCATCTTTAAGCACTAGTTTCTCCCAATTACGAAGTAATGACCTTACTTCGGGAGTTTCCGTAGACTGAACACTAGGCTCGGGTTTCACACCGGAAAACACATACTCCATAACTCTACCGATGGACCTGTCTGCACGCTGTAATTTCTGCCAGCTGGACGTATCTGAAAACAACGGTATACACACCTGAGCGACCGACATACATGGAAGGCGCCGATCCGGGGGAAATTCATCCGCATCCTGCCATCCCAAGGTTTCGATAAATGGTCCGTCAGAGGTGACCTGTAAGCTGCAAATAGCCTTTACTACGTCCCCACTTACCCTCGTGATATCACACTCCATGCCAGAGAAAGATGGGTGGCGAGACAAACCATCAGCGTCCCTATGCGTCGCACCAGACTTGTATTCCAGATGAAAGTCAAATGTCGATAGCTCTGCAAGCCAACGGTGTCCTGTGGCGTCTAATTTAGCGGTGGTAAGTACGTATGTCAGCGGATTATTATCCGTCCTAACAGTGAACTGGTGACCGTAAAGATAATCCTTCAGTTTATCACACAGCCCACTTTAGTGCCAAGAATTCCCGCTTGTGTGTAGCATAATTCTTCTCAGATTTCTTTAATCCCCTACTGGCGTACGATACTACTCTCTCAATCCCATCCTGCAATTGGTACAGGACTGCACCCAAGCCATCCGCGCTAGCATCAACATGTAGTATGAAAGGAAGGGTGTAGTCCGCATATGCTAATATGGGCGATGTAGTCAAGGCAATAATTACCTGGTCAAAAGCCTCTTGATGCTCCGACTGCCAACACCATTTCACACTAGGTTTGGACTTGCGCTTACCTTCACACTTCTTCGGCTGGTCCACAAGTAAATCATTCAAACATCTCACAATCTTGGCATAACTCGGCACAAACCTCCGGTAATAACCGGCGAAACCTAAAAACTTACGGACGTCGTCCACGTTCCTTGGTGTCGGCCATTGCCTCAGAGCCTCGATTTTACTCGGATCAGCCTCGATGCCGTGTTCAGAGACTGTGCCCCAAATATTTTACCTTGTGTAAAAAGAATTCGCATTTGTCTGGCCGGAGTTTCAGACCGTGTTGCTTCAAGCGTTGAAATACATGTTCAAGACGTTCTATGTGCTCTTCAAAGGTTTTCGAGTATATGATGACGTCATCGATGTAAAGAAGACATTCACGCAGATTCAAGTCGTTTAACGCAACCTCCATCAGGCGCTGGAACGTCGCAGGCGCGTTAGTCAAACCGAAAGGCATGCGGTTACATTCGTAGAAACCAAGAGGCCCTACGGTGAATGCGGTTTTCTGTTTATCCTCTTCCACGAGCTCCACCTGCCAATAACCAGACCTTAAATCCAACTTTGTGAACCATTTCGATCCGGTCAAACAATCTAGAGTCTCGTCAATTCTCGAAAGCGCATACGAGTCGCGTATGGTCCTAAGGTTCAGCTTACGAAAATCGATGCAGAATCGTAGCGAATTGTCAGGCTTACGAACGAGAACGACGTTTGACGAATAAGGGCTGCTGGATTCTCGGATAGCACCGCAGGCTAGCATCCTTTCAGGTGAGTTCGGACCTCGTCGAAAAGTGCAGGAGGAATGCGCCTATGGGGATCCTTCAATGGCGTGTTATCAGTGAGTTTGATGGCATGCTTTACAGTAGATGTGTGACCTAGATGTAGTAAACCTGTTGACATGATGGAAGTCCATTGGCCCAACATCTGTTCTGCAACCTCTCGTTGACCTAGTGTGAGTGGACTATCTCCAAAATTAACTCCTAACTCCCTTAAAGACCGATATGCAGAGCGTCCGTCTTCATTCCGGACTCTGGTTGGCGAGGTTGAGTTTGAAGAGTCGATGATAGAGGCCGTATGTAAATTACATAATTTTGTTTTCGGTGGAATAATCACAGATTGTACAGACAAATTACAAATTCTCACACTTACACAAGCTGTGGATCCCTGCGAGTCCAAGTTAACAAGTTGTGGAGAAATCACCAATGTGTATTCGTTGACCGTAAAGTTCCGACACAACCACTATCTTGAATCAACCCAATAGCCGTTTGCCACGGAATCATGTTTGGACCTTTACCTGCCAGGCTCCCCATAAATAGTAAACATTTATAAACAATGTTTCTATTTATTAACAAATCAAACCTGTTTCAATTCTATGCCTAATTAATCTCCGTCAGGAAGATATACAACGTAGAAAACGGAAGTTAAACTCAAAAGTTAGCTCCCCTTGCGGAGAATCGTCCGCCAGGGGAACTCCCATCCACTCCAGCAGGATTACTATAAAGGGTCTGCACAAACCATTATCGTCCTCTTTTCTCATAATAATAACCGAGACCAGTAGTGTTTGAGGCCGGCATGAGGGGACGGAGGGAGGGACAATCAAATTGAAACAGGTTTGATTTGTTAATAAATAGAAACATTGTTTATAAATGTTTACTTTTTATGTCACAAATAAACCTGTTTCAATTCTATGCCATAGTACCAACATATGGAGGAGGGAATCTCGGCCTTGTGGTAACTCCCATAGCAGACTAGTAATCGCTGGATTGACACAGACATGGATATCAAATCGAGACATTAACTCCACAAATTAACTCTGGCCGTAGTTGCATAGAGTAATTGGAGAAACTGATACAGTTTACTTATCTTCAGATTGTCTCCATCCATGAAGCTGTGCTCGTGGTGTGGTACAGCAATCCAACCAAGATTATTCCTCGTGTGCCTTCGGCCGCTTAGATAGGTCCTCTTGGTAGGCACTGTATGATACTGCAATGGTACTCTCTAACCCAAGCGTTGAACATACAGGGCGATACTTGGTCTGACCATAAGTATTCTGAGGGACACTCCAACTTAGAGGGCCACCAAGACCACACCACTCTCAGTAACAAGCACCCTCAGGACAATTCACCATTCTAGGAGAGATGAGAAGAACACGCTGGAATTGTCGTGCAAGTTCGCTGGATCCCGAAGCTCGTCGTCAACCCTCTGTACTTGCATCACTAATGTTGACCCTAGGCCTGGAGCAGGTGTTCTTTTGGGAAGACTGGCCAGGGACCCAGCTGAGAGATCTAGAAGGAAGTCAGTTTCTGAAAGACACAAGCAAAGTGCTGTTAAGGTAAAGTTTTTATTACTCACCATAGTGTCAGGCCTTTATAATGCTGCTGCATTCCTGGCTGGCCATCTGACATATTTCTTCCTTCTAGCATGTAATGAATGGTGAAGATGATACAGCAAGTTGTCTGATTTGCTGCGATGATCCAAAATGCCGCCCCCCCCCCCTTTTTGAATTTTTTTTACTTGACCACGAATTGGGCGGCTACCAGAGGCCCAAGTGTGGTCATACTATCTGAGTGAACTGACATATCTCTCAGATAGAAGTTGGTGAACGTGGAGTTCGTCGTCCAGGCACAAGACTGGACAATGTCATGGAGGGACAAGTTCTTCCATAAAGGCCAAGATGAAGCTATGGCCCGGATCTCATGAGAAGAAGCGTTAGACAACAGTGGAGGGGCTTCAATGGCCAGTTGATAAGACCACTTAATGGTTTTACTCAGCCATGCGGCAATGGTATTTTTTGTAATGTCACACTTGGCAGAAGGGCGAAGAGACAGAAACAATAGGCGCCGAGAGCCGCGAACGGAGTCAGTACGTGTAAGATAGTGACGTATGGCTCGAACGGGACATAGCAGAAGATCGTTCTCAAGACCATGTACAAAGTCTGATAACGCAGGAATGGAGTACGAGCGTTGAGCGCACGGACCTGAACGAACAGATTCATTTTTGGCGATAAATTCAGGAATGGGCCGAAAAGAAATGCAGGACCAATCCGCTGTCCAGGTCATGGACGATCTTTCAAGAGCGTGGAGTTCAGACACTCTGGAGGCCAAAGCGAACGCCGCCAAGAAGGCCGTCTTATAAGACACAGCTTTAATAGACGCGGACCCCAAGGGTTCAAAGGGTGGATGAATCAGAGCACACAGAACCACACCGATATCCCACTTCGGTAACAGTTGGCGAGTACGACGCGACTGTAAGGCGAAGGCGCGAATTAGCGCAGATATGTTATCATTAAGGCTAATGTCAGTACCCGAAGTAAGCCGTAATACCCTAGCCAAAGCAGATCGATACCCCTCGATGGTGGTGATTTGAAACTTCTTATCCCGGTGGAGGTGAAGGAGGAAGTCCGCTACTAGGGAAACAGAGGCAGTGTTGGGATCGGCATCATGTTGTCGGCACCAGGAGACGAAATAGGCCCATTTCGCCTGATAGAGCTGCGATGTGGAGGATCGGTTGGCTGAAACCATCGTCCGTGCAACCTCTGCTGAAAATCCTTGGAGAGAGAGTGCACTCTGGATAGTCTGCAAACGTGTAGGTTGAGCCACCGCGGGTTGTGATGGAGAATCCCGTGCGGTTGACATAACAGGCTGGGCCAAACTGGGAGACATCGTGGTGGGGCAGTGAGGAGCGGAACCAGGATCGGAAACCACTGTCGACGAGGCCACCACGGAACTACTAGCAGAATGATGCAGTCGTGTTGAGAGATCTTTTGAAGAACCTCCAGAATCAGGGCCATTGGTGGGTAGGCATAAGCTAGGAAGTTGTCCCAGTTGATAGATAGAGCGTCGATGGCGAAGGCTTGAGGGTCCAGAATCGGACTGACGAACAGGGCTAACTGGGCGTTGTTCCTTGTCGCAAACAAATCGATCAAAGGTGGTTCCCAAATGTTGCAAATTTGCTTGAACACCTCTCGATGAAGTTGCCACTCTGTCTGAAGGACGGTGTCCGGCCTGGACAAGCTGTCCGCTAAAACATTGAGACGACCAGGAACATGGCGAGCATGGATGTGACAATGATGACTGCGCGCCCAGTCGTACAGATTCCACACCAGATGAAACATTGATAGAGATCGGGTGGTACCCATCTTGTTGATGTGGGCAATAACCGTGGAGTTGTCCGTCGCGATGAGAAGAGACGAGTTCGTGAGGTGTACACTCCAATGTCGAACCGCTAAAATGACAGCCTTCATCTCCAGGAGGTTGATGTGAAGTTTGGCATCCAAAGTCGACCATCTGCCGGACACTTCCAAGTCGTCCAGATGGGCACCCCAACCGGTCTCCGAAGCATCGGTATAAAGATGGTGAACCGGAACCGGAAAACGGAATGGAACTCCCTGCATGACGTTGAGGCGGGACTGCCACCAAATCAGATGTGGATGTAGAGACGTCAAAACCGGAACCGCAGGATTTAGGGATGGCGTCAGAAGAAAGGGGTACAGATGATACTGTAGAGGTCGAACTTGAAGACGGCCGTAATGAGTAAGACCCTGTGTGGAAGTCAGCAAACCCACCAGACTTTGCCACTGCTGCCGAGTCTGTGACGTTGATGACAAAAACTTTCGAATTAGTAGTTGAATTTTGTCCCAACGGTCCTCTGGCGGATACACCAGTTGTAGTCGTGTATTGAAAACTGCTCCGATGTAACGGCGAACCTGTGCCGGAACTAACTCTGACTTGAGAGGGTGAGGTATGAACCCCAGGTGACGTAACACCAGTAACGTGAACCGGACCTGGGCGTTGAGAAGGGATTCGTCCGCCGCCCACAGAAGTATGTCGTCGATGTAGACTTCTATCTGAATCCCTCGTAAGTGAAGAAAAACCATAACCGGAGTGGTAATCCGGGTAAATAACCAAGGAGCGATGTTGACCCCGAAAGGGAGAACCTGCCATTCGAAGCGTCGATCGTTGATCATGAAGCGTAGGTAACGGCGATGGCGTGGATGAATTGGAATGTGAAGATACGCATCCTGGAGATCGATTGAGGCCAGCCAATCCTGGAGATGTACACGGGCCCGAATCGATGTCACAGAAGGCATCTTGAAATGAGGTGGAGAGATGAGGTGAAGCTTGTTCAAAACCTTTAAGTCGATCACCATGCGCATCTGGTCTGAGTCCTTCTTTGGAACCAGAAAGACGTGGCTGTAAAATCCCACACTGTCTTCGGCCCGTGGTAATTCTCTTACTGCTCCCTTGTCCATGAGCGTAGTGACCGAAGACAGGAGCGTCTGTAAATGATCTACAGGAACTGGCAGACGAGAGGGACGAGGCCAAACGATGAGTTTGGGCAAAGACTGGAAATTGAAAAGAAAACCTTCTTTTAAAACTTTGATAATCCAGACGTCGTTGGTGATGAGCCGCCAATTCTCGTGGAAGACTTGTAGACGCCCGCCCACGACCTGATGAGAGAATGAGCGGAAGGCAGGAAGTTGAAAATCTACGGGATGAACAGGCACGGGATAGTCATTTACTGGGACGTCCACTTCGTTTGGTAGATTTACCCCGAAAGGAACGACGTCCACGACCTTGTGGAGGTCTGTCAATTCCGCGAAAATTACTCCGAGGGGCCGCTTCTTGTTGAGTGGTAGTAGAAGAAGAAGTACGACCCCGTCTAGACTTACGGTCAGTGGCGACACCCGGACGACGAGCTACTGCAGCAATAAGGCGAGATGTCCGTTCTTCCCGAACTGAAGGCATAACCGACTCAATGGCCTCGTTGAAGATGAACTTAGATGCCAAAGGTTGATGAATTAGTTGATTTTTAACCAACAAAGGAACATCCGGTTTGAGTACTTTAAGTAAGGAATCTCGTTGAGCCTTAAGAAGCGAAACGTAGGAAAACGAACCAGCATGGATGACTCGACGATTAGTCTGTATGAGCGTGTCCAAAAATCCACGCAAATAAGCTACACGGCCCGGAGACAAGCAGGCCGACCCATCATCACGAAGTAAGGTAGGGTCCAAAGCAATACGAGACGTCGCTAACAGAAACCAATCTGCGGTGGATGAAGCACGTTGTATTTCCTGCAGCATTTCCATAACATTACCCATAGCTTTGGAAGGGACCGAATAAGGTGTCGACGGGGACACCTTAGAAATGTTACTCAAATCCCGATCTCGTTTAGGTGGTTTGTTGGGCAATACGTCATCATGTATGTCAAAACGAGGCCGCAACAAAGGTTTATGGAACTTGTTGTCGTCCTCTAATTGTCGCTCAAACTTTACTAAAAGATCCTTCCAGGCCGGTGATGGCGCACACGAAGGACGAAATGTAGATGTTGAAGGCGTAGAAGCTAAATATGCCGCCGTCGAACCTTCCGTATGTGATGGTAACTCAACGGAAGCCCGCGGCATGTCCGGTAACAATGACAAAAGCGCCTCCATTTTATCAGCATTATTCATGTTATGCGTAGATTCCGGCTTTTCTACAGAAGAGGTGGAATTATCATCAGACTCGTCATCTGAACTCGACGAGACTGGCAAAGTCGGACGAGAAATACGACTCCGGCGAGAAGTAGGCACGTTATGGACGACCACCTGATCAAGGAAAGGAGTCCGGGAGTGATGAACGTGACGGTCTAGATCCGAAGGCGATATCGCAATTCGTGGTAGACGGACTGGAGACACCGGAGAATGTAGAGTCGAAGTACGTGAACGGTGAGCCGTAGAACGGGAAGGCCGACCTGTAGTATCTCCATCACCCGTAAAGCGAGAATCACGAAGCGGTGAACGAGATTTCCGAGTAGGAGATGGAGAACCACCGACATGTGATAACAAGGGATGTGGTGTAATAGATCGAGGCGGGAACACAGCAATCTGAACTGGAGAGCGAGAGCGTGAACGGCTTCGATGCGTACGTGAGCGTTGAGAAGAAACATGAACCCGACGATGTGAAGAATTTCGATCTAGCAAAGTCGGAGAATCCAAATCCGCAATCTGAACCGAGAAGGGAAGGACCGAATGACCGACCATAGTACGCGAAGCTGATTTAGACGTACGTTTTTCTTTAACACGTAAAGGAGAAATCGACACCCGGCGACGTTTACTCCGTTTACCTGTAGCGGAAAGTAAACCAATAGACAAAGGAGAGGTCGATATAACATGGGCCTCCACTGCATTCCTTTGTTCCGCGAGAACAATAGAATGCTCAGAGGTGGCAGGTTTAGGACGGGAAGTCTTTGTTGGTGTAGACAATGAAACCGGTCTGGCTGCTGCCATAGACAGGCCTGTACATGTAAGGCTGTCTAAAACCTGCGTTTTTCTCAGACTCAAAACTTTCCCACTAGGAGGAATATTTACAGAGGTGGGAGAGTTTTGATTACTATGAACTACATTTAAACCAATGCCAACAATGTCTTCGTTGGCTTCCATGTCATTGACAAGGGCAATCTCTAACACGCGTCTGTCGACCTCCGAAATCATCGGGTCGTCAGAAGCCTGCAGAAGGTGAGCTCGTCTAGCCTGAGCATAATTCGCCCACGCTAGCGAGTCCCATGATACACACTCGGCACATGAACTGCGCCGGTAACATAATTCTTTGCATAAAAAACAAACCGTGTGGGCGTCCAAACCGGACCAGGTTTTCCCACACGTAGTACAATTTGAAACTGGAATCTCAGACATGATTTATGAAAGAAATTCCAACCAAAGAAAGAATCTTTGAACTCAAGAAAGAAAACAAGTCAATCTCGTATAAGGATACTGCGGGTCGTTAACAACAACAACCCAGGTTGTATAAAACACTTCTTCCTGTGATGTGCACTGCGTGAGGTACAACAGAGAAAAGAGAACGATAATGGTTTGTGCAGACCCTTTATAGTAATCCTGCTGGAGTGGATGGGAGTTCCCCTGGCGGGCGATTCTCCGCAAGGGGAGCTAACTTTTGAGTTTAACTTCCGTTTTCTACGTTGTATATCTTCCTGACGGAGATTAATTAGGCATAGAATTGAAACAGGTTTATTTGTGACATAAAAAGCTTAATTACATTAGTACCAGCTATAATAGGAATTCTCAGGTTATAGTCCGTATCCGGGACCACAAGTATAGGAGCCAATACCACTTTTGTAGGACCCGGAACACTCAACTCTACCTCAATATATCCGTGGTAGGGCAGAGATGCTCTCGAGGCACCACTAATTTCAAGGTTGAAATCATTAATTGAATGTAATATCAAATGCCCCAACTTCCGGTCATAGAAATTCTTACCTATGGTCGTAACCATCGATCCCGTGTTCACTAAACAGGGGCATTCTACACCTTCGATAATTAACACGGACTCGTTCGGTTCTCCAACCAGTGAAGTTTTTTGTATTTCAGGGCCTTTCTCATCTTGACCTCCACCCAGCCCAACACTGGAGGTCAGCGGAAGTTTAAAGCAGGCGTCTCGTCAGAATCATTTGGCTTGCTAGCTAACGACTCTGGTTGGGAACTACTTTTTAGCTCAGTTTCGTCTGACCTATTTCTAAAGTTTCTACCACGTCCTCTAGCGTAAGGGCGATAACTTTTGTCAAATTTACTTTCTAAGCTAGCCAGCCTATCTAGAACCTGTGAAAGAGGGTCAGACTGAGTAGTTACTGGAAGATGTTGCTGCTGCTTCTCTTCCAAACGCTTAAGGCGATCACAAATTTCTTTCAAATGAGAGTGTATATTCTGGTTAGCGGTTTCAGGTTCAGCGGTCACATGAAGTTGTTGTTGTGTTTTTCCTTTTGTAACTTTATCACAATCGGATAACTCTAGCTCAACACAACGCACTTCCCTCAATAGCGTGTCAAAATCTGTTTCCGCATCATTTTTGTGCCTGGTCGCAGATTTTAGACGTTCAGTACATAGACCTGTCCAAAATTTATTTCTCAACATTCTGTCGGCAATTCTACCCCTTACAGATCCCTTTTCAACAGCGATCTGTAATAAATCTTCAAGCCGACAAGCCCAACTAGCTACAGATTCACTTGGCTTTTGCTGTTCTGTGTAAAAGCTTTGTACAATTGCCTCACCTGTTGCAACCGTACCAAATGCACCCTCTAACTTATTTACAATAGCTTCTACAGTAGCGTGTTCCCCTAAATGGAGGCATGCCGTAGCAGCTTCCCCCTTAAGGGATTTTCGAACTGCCTGCAATATCACTGGGGTTGGGTAAACTTTATCTCTGACCAAACACTTGACCTCAAATTGCCAAAGGTCAAAAGAAGATTCTCCCTTCGGTGTTGGATCGGCTCCCGAAAAGAAAGTTATCTTCGGCACGTTAACAGGGGCTATATTACCCTTAACAGGAAGTGGTAAATATGGACCCGGCTTACCTGGAGAACCAAATCCTACAGCGGATGATATATTATATTTACCGGACTTACTGAGATAATCCACCATTTGCTGTCCATCCATATCAGATATGGGTCGAGATTCCATTTCCTTCTCCATGTCCGAGCCATCTGTTCCATCTCCCCAGCCGTGTGCCATGTTGGTACTCTTTACTGAAACTCAAACCTATGTCCTATTCCTTAATCACTGTTAGACACGTTAGTACAATCAGTAATTGTCAACCCCACACAAACAGTTTAGTTCACGACAGACTGGATATGAAAGATGAGTGGAATTTGGCGTGGTGGTAAATGACGGGCAATGAGAGGAATTTGGCGTAGTGGTAAATGACCGGCTATTAGCGACGAGTATATTCCGACAGCGCAGTAACGTTCCGTCGCGTAAACCGCGTGTATATCGGGTGAATGTGTGCGAGAGGGATATCAGCGAAGACCCTGACATACATCAAACCAGCATAGAGCTAGTTACGTAAACCTACGACCGAACTAGAAATAACAATCGGCTAAGAAATTTACGGCGGTTGATAGCAAAAATATTAACATTTAAATATACAATATGGATTTTTTTGTTTTTTTTGACTTTTTTGTTTTTTCAGCAGAATGACCAATACATGTCAAAAATACAGTATATAAAACATACTCACACCTTTCTCTCACCATCCGCGCATACACTCAAAATGATAAATGTCCTTCTCTGTAAATGTCATTTCACTGTTCTGTTATTTCGCGATTTAATCCAAGTCCGACGCGACCGAAATAGATATCCAGATCGTCAACCTCGCTGGCCAGGGTAAGATCAACACAAGATATCATATAAAGTGCACAATCGGTACCGGAACAGATCGGGAACAGAATTTTTCGAAAATCAAACCACAGAGACAGCTGACGTAATGGCATTCATCTACCGTTGAACGGGTACAACCAGGCAATGGAAATGGCACCAAGTTTAGCGGTCCTCAAGGAGTTTTACATCAAGAACGAACTCTCAGCTTTCCTGGAGCAGTATATACCAGAAACCTGCATTTCGCTTCCCGTCCCCCATCGGGCGCCAATTTGTCACGGGATTAATTTCGAGAGACGGGACAAACACAGTTTTGCCGATGTTGTATCTTTATTATGCCATTAGGCCACCACTTGGTTCTGAAGGAAAACATATACATTCGATTAGAGTGTATTTCCAACAACCCGTCAGCCGGACACACCGTGAAAGCATGTGCCGTACATATATAAATTACCGTATCAATCTTTAAAACATATTTATAGCAATATTCAGAAATATAACACCGGTCATTTAATCCCCAAAATAACCCCCCAGAGTGCATACAGAAAATATTCACTAATTCACCTTTAGATGCGATATTACCGTATTAGCGCAATCAACAATTCACGCGCTTCATGTTATTTCATTTACGATACCAGCATTACATTTACTATAATAGCGTAATAAGACCTACATACCTGAAGGAAAACATATACATTCGATTAGAGTGTATTTCCAACAACCCGTCAGCCGGACACACCGTGAAAGCATGTGCCGAGACGATCAGCTGTGGGTCAGATTTATACCATACTATTGCGTAATGTCTAGTCGTGCCAGGTAGCGGTGTAGAGTCGCGACAAGCGTGCGGCGCATATGAATCAACGAACAAGCGAATATGAATAGAAGCGTAAGCGAGCGGTTGGGTGAACGCATGAATGAATGAATGGATGAATGAACGACTAAGTGAATGAATCGGGCACCCCCAGTTAGAACCTTCCGTTAGTCAAGTACAATACATTAGAATATATTAGAATACAGTATTAGCGTGCATGTACAGGAGCAAAGACAGTTCATTGAAAAACAAATTTATTTGCAGCTACATGTGCATGTAAATCGACTGTGACATATACGCAATGTTACGGTTCAGGTGCCGTTCTCCTTGACTACATGTATGACGTCACAATCAAGGAAAGATAAGTGATGACGTTTTGCAAATCTGAATTCAGCTGGGCTAGGAGTACCAACTTTTAAAAATATTCTAGCAGACAAGATAATTCAAATTAATCCAAGTGAAGACATAGATATACTGCCATTACTGGTATTTCTATCATAATTCAACCTATATTAATATGTAAAACGGAGAATTTAAAAACCTTTGCATTTCACCTTTAAAATAATGATGAAATAATCTAAATCAATTATCAAAAAAATATTGACATCAACTATAATGTATCAACATGCATAATTTACCTTGTTATATACACAAAGTAACAGCCAGACAATCATGTGCACCAAGTACAAGAACATAAAAGCCATCAAACAGACTTGAATTTTTTTAGGGCTTGCACAAACATGATTCAATTAGCCTACTGAAAACCACAATCTGTTAAAATAATAGATTTGAAATGTCCTACATGTATATTATCCTCAGACTTTCTAAGTTCATATACATGTATAAAATAACACCTGTGTACATTTCCTGGTATTAATTTGATCAAATGGGAGGAAAAAATATCTTACTTCATCATTCCTGAATGAACAGAGAGATAACAACATTTAACAATTTATTATGATTAAAAAATAATGAGTTTTTCCTTGAAATGACGTTAAAGGAGTACTTACCTTATTTTTAAGTTTGATTATATTCATCAGCAATTGTATTCCAAAATTTATTATATTAAACTTATGTAGAAAGAATGCGAAATAAAAGAAATATTGAATATTTTGTCGCTCGCCGCGACGTGATTGGGCGCCGCCATTGCACCACTGCGTGACGTTTTTAGATGAGCGGAAGTGAGTGTATACTCATCTAAAAACGTCACAACGTCATGGAGATTTAAGGTTTCTCGTGTTGTTCATGCCAATAATTCACACGGAAAGGAATCCAGTGAATCCACTGACGTTCCCGTTGATTTTAGTAGTTCAAGTGTAATCATGAAAATGTTTACGAAGTTAGAAGCATCGTCGTTCAACTCAAATCACTAGACCATTGCAGAGGACGCTCTTTTAGTTTAGCGCTCAACTTCAAATTTTGTCCAAATTCAATCGGGCGAGTCTCAGTTGAAATACTTGCGGACGAAATTCTTCAGCTGGCGGATATAACCTAAACCACTTTCCTTTTAGGAATTAACCACATGGGATTTGCCGCGCCAGTTCTTTCCTCGAATTAAAATTCCGACCCAGAGTAAATCAAATGTCCATAGTTGAACGTCCTTGCATCAAGCGTTAGCCCTGATGTTGTCCTGAATGCTGACGTCATTAGTCATGTCATCATACAGGCAACATGGCGGCGCCCACGTCGACGTCAAAGTGCAAACTTGACTTCACAAATTGTAATAAAAATAATAGATTATCGCCCTCAACGACAGTAAAATAGTTGGTTATATTTCTTTAAGGGTCTAACCTTTGTAATAGGAACCTATATAAAATAAAGTAAGTACTCCTTTAATAAGGTATTGTCAGAAGCAAATCAACTAGAAGGGTATGCGGTGTAAACGGAATGTCTAGATGGTATTGGCACTCGTCAAACCGCCTGCACCACTACTAGCCTCTTTCACAGTCAGTCTCTATACACTAAAGATGACATGCGGATTCGGCACGCTGGGGATCATGGATACGATTAATTATGTACATTAATAGGCTGAGTATTTGAATTCCTGCATCAGCTTATCATCTCCCATGATGCATCACTCAATTTTTGTTTTGAATGAGCATGAACACGACACCTGTAATTTTACTGTACATCACACCATAAAAGCAGGGAGGCGGTGGCCAATGCATATACATGTAGCTAGTCTAAACTAAGGTTACACACTTCTTGTTGATTTGCTTCATCTATTGTTTTCCTCATCTGTGCCCTTTCCTTGTCCTTTCACAATGCAATTCAATAGTTTAATCTGTTTATACATGTAGGTGTTAATGTCCTTCTATATCAAAGTGTGAATGATAATTACCTGGTATTATAACAGTGCAAATCACAAGTATGACAACAAACTTTATTACAGCAAGGTCAAAGTGACAGAGCAAATTTTCTTGTTGGGGGATGTGGGTGGGTGCACCGTGAGTGAGGGATATGTATGTATGTAGTAGCTGCAAGGCATGCAAGGGGAGGTGTGATTCACATGCTATCACATAGATTGGTACATGTAGGACAGCTCAAATTCAGGACTTCAAAATGATGCTACAATAATCATAATAATTGCCAGAAAATTGAAAATTTGGGAAGAGAAGAAGAAGAATATATATGCATTTGACAGGGACTCATCAGATACTCTCAAACGCAGGACAACTCAATTTAATGATTCAGCACCTAATTTGGGCACACCCTCTATTCGACATGGCAAATGTTTTCAGGGTGGATTGACTGAACATAAATTATAGAAAATATTGAAACCCCAAATACAGGTAAATTTGTTAGGTAAATAAATAACTTGAATATAATGCAACAACATTGATTTTCTTTTTTAAACATAATAAATATATAATTTTTTGCCCTCTATTTTGGGTGCAACTCTAATTCTTGGGTTCAACTTTTGCCAGGATTATTTGCCAGTTTATCACTAATTACATTATCAATATATTGTGCTAGAATATATGATACCAGGCTATGGACATGTTGTACATGTAGGTGCAATACATGCAGTCTTTCGTTTCTGTAAATCAGAGGAGTGCTATAAATCACACTCCTAAAATGAGTGAGGCGAGTGATCGCACTCCTGAAATTACTATCCTAGGACTTCATGCCGGGGTCCAGGGGCCGCCTAGGCCCCGTAAGCTCAGAGGTCCTAGATTGCTGGAAATGCATTCTGAGTCATTTCCAGCAAATAAATCTGCAAATTCTCCCTTACATTTTTGTCCTCATTTAATGGTTTTTTTTTTAATTCATGGAGATCCCAATTCCAATTATCTGAAGTTATATACAAGAGACATGTGCCCCCTTGTCTACACTGGCTGTCCAGTCATGCTTTGTGCTATTATGACAAATAAATTCCACAGCAGCAAAACTTTACAGAGCTCCGCGATATCATGTTAATTTGATACAGCATTTTCCAGACGGAACCTCGGATATGAAGCGATTTTCTTCAGAAATTCTTTATGGACGACAACTTGCTTTGGAATATCAAGTCTGATAATAAGATCAAATCAAAACTTGTGCAAAATGAATACCTAAAAAAAGCTTTCGATCGTGACGTTTGTTTCAAACAGTGTATTAAAAGTTCATCGCAACGCACGCAAATCAAAACATGGCGCCTGCTAACACCGGCGGGTAAAACAAAAATTTACTCGGATCTTAGTACGGAATAATCTTTCTGGTTCAGCTATGATTTCGCCGCTAGGTTTTATCGAACAGACTGATATATTCATGAATATATATTAGCGCTTTCGAAAACAATATATTTTAGTAGTCGTTGGCGATATATTTAACATCTACTTCAAACATCACATCAAAGGGACGATCGGACTCTCCGACTTCGCTGCTAGAATTACGATTTTATATTTCCCCAAATAGTCAAGCAGGGCTCGCTTTAGAGCATGAGAGATGACCTGCAAAAAAAAACCCCCTTCCAAAAAATTTGCAGATCAAATCCAAGATGACCTGCAATTGCAAAATTTGACCTGCATTTTTTTAATAAGATTATGTGGTTCTGCCTTCGAATGTGTGATCATGCAATCTTTTTTGATTGTACGAGTGCCGCTAATCCAAGCTTGTTGAAAATTTCTCACCGTTTGAATTTGCCGTTCGTACTTCGAACACAGCGAGCATTTCATTTCTGTCACAATATCATGTCCGGGGTTTTTTCTCCTTTTTCGTAATGTTGAGCCAGTCGTTAAACCCCCACGATCGTACAGTTGATACTTTTGCCATCACACAATTTATTTCATTATTTGGCAGCCCGGCAAATTAATCTGTCAGTTCATTTTGGCCAGTCTCTCAGCAACAAACGAACGGAAATAGGATTCCTAGAACAGCGGCGCACGCATGCGTAAGGACAGTAAAGGGAGACAACAGTTCTCTATTTCCAAGTAATGCGCGAGTAGACTCCCCTGAACATATTTACTTTTGCCATCGATCTGAACTCGACCACGACGATGTATTTTGTGTTGAAAAAGATGAAAAGTTTTCTACCTTTTGGACATGCCGTCGACGAAAATGATCTCCAGAATATCCACTGAACAGAAGATAATAACAATTTCTGCCACAGAAATTATGACCTGCAATTTTTTTTTTTTTTTTTTTTTTGCAGGCGAATTTTCACATGGCCTGCAACACCTCAAATTTGGCCGCCAATTCGAGCCCTGTCAAGGAATGTACCGCCGAACACAGAAGAGTTCCTATTTTCGTTTCGTGAATGCGTGATGAATTATCGACTTGTATTTTCAAAAAAATACGCATTGGGGTTTGGGGAGCAGGACTTCTCTAGATGCGCGATCAATCGCGCGCCTTGAAATGAAATTAGGCGAGCAATGGTGCGCGCGAGCGATCGCTCGCCTCAAAAACGAATGACTGTACATGTAATTAGTTTTCAATTCAAATCCTAGTTCAATTAGCTGCTGTTTACAACAAAATAGAAACAATCAAGAAAATTAGCATACAATACAAATACCTATATCAGGCAAACACATGTATGTTCAAGAATGTTTGACAAACATTCATGGAAGTATGTGCATCATAAGTATGTACTAAACAGGATATACATGTACATGTATTTCCTTCAGTTTAGGTGAGGTCATCTCCCGACCTCTAACCATGCTAACATATCTAAAGTTTGTGAAGAATTATGGTGGTGTGCCTTTGTCAAGATTTCGCAATTTTCAGGGCTCAAAATTAAATTTTTGAAGTGAATTTTCTTGAACAACATTCTGGTCAATCCAAAAGTAAACCACTTGTCTCAATTTTTTCTGTCTTCTCATGTAATATGCATCTATATGTATAATTTTCATCAACATTTTGGAGTGCACTATTTCCTACTTCTGTTTATTTTTTGTCAGAAGACATTTTCTATTTGAACCCCACGTTTGTTTAATAGAAAATATGAACGTTAGTACAACTGTCACTGATGGAGATCAAAAATAATGAAAATCTCCGAGTACAAGCAAATTCGGTATGTTTTGATTCCATCCCCCCGCTCAGCTATGCACGTGGAAGCCATATAAACGGCCTTCTACCCCTGGGGCAGAGCGTCTCGCACTGCGAGCAATTCCAGCAAATTGTTTGATTTGTATCATATTTATTATGATAATTTGATCATCATCAGGACTCGTCTGTAATAACGTTTTACCATTGCAATCCGCAGAGTAGTCTCCTAAATCGTGACCAACGATATGTGTTGCCACAGAAATAAAATACAAACGTTCAGTTTTTGTTATTGCGAACTCTGCATATCATAGATTATAGAACTATGATCGGAAGTCACTAACCGGGTTCTCATTAGCCGGAGGTTGGAGGCGAAAATGCCCGTCAACTGGCCATTTTGAGACGCCTACTTGATCAATAGAAAATAATTTAACGGCAATTTGAATGATATTTCCGATGTCTCATTTTCTTTAATAAACAGATGATATGGTAGGACAAAGATATAAATGTTTCCCTCCGCTTGTCCCTGTCAGGGCTTCGGCGTAATAGTTAGTTTGTGCACAACTCCTTCGTCGAGGGAGCCAGTATTTCATTTCTTCAGACCTTTTGGACTCGTCCCATACCTTTTGACTGCCGCACGGGCGTAGTTGAGTATTTCATTTCAGCTACGGGGAGATGTCAATAGACATTGATGCTGGCATTTTATTCACTCGCCAATCCAGAACGACGTTTCCATGTAATAAAATGACAGACTTGTTTCCAACAACATGATAATCCATTGTTAGTTTGAAAAAAAAGAGAGAAAAAAACATATGCAGAGTACCCTCGTCTCGACAGTTTGCGTGAACGAAACGATCATTCGTGTGTCGGTTACGCAAATCCGAAATGGCCAGAATGAAAAGTTGGTCAGATGAAACGAAAGTTCCAACCTCTTCTCTGCAAACTTTTACCACATGGCGTGTGTCTTTCAGCATACCAAATTACTGAGCTGGTGTAACTTGACTACAATTGTTTGAAGAGACACTGAAGTCAAAACGCACATGTCGTGCTTTTAGGCGTATCACCTCTTTGCACTGGAATGGGACAACCCGTTTCAACTCTTGACCTTGCAAATTCCCGCCAAGTTTGTTTCATAGAATTTGTTTACGTGAAGTTTTTACTATGATGATTCCATTGGCTGAGAACAGTCAGCGGGTCGCGAATTACCTTTTCTGGGGCGAGCACATGATCTTATTGTGCCACGCAAAATAGACTCGTCCATGCCAGCCTGTACATGGTTTCACGTGCCCAGTCAAAATATAATTTGGTCAGGTATCCCAGATATTACATCAGACCACGTGCGGTCTGTAAATAGACTAAGATTTCCCCATGTCTGTATATCGTCGAAATATTCTCTGTCATTATTTCCTGTACATTTTCGGCTAGATAAATAATATATAGCCCTCATATTAGAGGGCTATATATTATTTAGCTAATTTTCGGCCTGCTCAGATTTTGCTGCCTGATAAACTAAACACAAAATTACTTTGGCGACTAAACACTTCATGTAACAAAAATTCACTCGCCACTTTGGCGATTTACTCTGTTGTTTAATCGACACATTGGCGAGTAACTGAACAATTCCGTCGCCAGTTGTCATTTTTTAGTCGCCATTGGCGAGTCGTCGACTGGGTTTCGTGCGCCCCCAACCGTCTACGGTCTTTTTCTTCACCATCGCGGCAGCCTCCCTGCCTGTACTTTCAGTTTTGGCTGACTGTCAAAGCTTTCACTTTCACCAGAGGCATGGATTTCCCGCGGTTAGACTGACCCAGATTTCTTGCTTGCAGCGTGTTCAGCATTTGGCTACCCCGCCTACAGGACGTAATGCATTGTGATGTGAACAACGGGAATGGGAACCTCCATGAGACCGGCTAACACCTACGCTCGATTGCGTCTTGTTTTTTTATAATATGTTTACTTGTTCAAATTACAATACCCATCTGATAAAAACATTGGCCCCACGATAATTTTTCAGATCGGAAAATCAGACGTCTGCGGCATTTTTTTTGCCGTGGATGGACGGTTTTACTGCGGCAAACTCTGCGGCAGTGCCGATTGCCGCAGTGAATTGCGAGGGCTGCAACGTTAAGTTGTATACATTGTGTCATTTAACTCTTGCCTACGGAATAAATATTCACAACTGGCCTGAATAAATTATGCAAAAATATTAATTTCCGCATATGGTTATAATAATGGCCCTAAGATTTTTCCATGGGTACCGTAGGTACATGTAGGGACTGGGTAAACTGTATATTTTTACAATCCTTATGCTTTGGAGATTCATATAAATAAAAACTTATGATGGAAACCATTCTTGAATTGTTGGTTGTTTTTTTCAAGTCGGGGGAAAAAAACCCCACGCACAACTTACGAAGTTACGTCGCCCACACGGGATGACAACGCCATGCTTGGAAAACCCCTTTCATTTGTCGCAATTCATGAGGCTATCTATATATTTTTACAATCTTTGATGCTTTGGTGATTCGTATAAATAAAATCTGATGATGGAAACCATTCTTGAACTTGTATGTTGTCTAGTCAGGAGAAAACAAAAACACAACACACGCAGCCGCAGCCGCCATTTTTGAATTTTCCTCACACAATTGTCACATGACATGACGTTATTTGGGGATTCCCGATGTAATAAACTCGATATCGAGGCTGAAAAGAATGTAGCCAGTGATTCATATATCACGGGAGCGTTAATTGGTCAATTTTTCGCTACCGAGGTGAAACAACCAAACACAGGAGTGTTTAGATAAGGCTATCAAGAAGCCGCTGACAACGGCTTTCCGGCGCAAGTTTAAGAAATGTGAGCCGCTCACAATGGCTTGCCGTAGGCAATGACTTAAAGCCCTGGCCTGGTTTCAATCATTTCAGAGGGTGATCATAATTATAGATTGAGTTTTGTCCACAAAATTGTTTAGAGTCTGACTACACTGATTGCTTGAAACCCTCTTTCATTACTGTGATACAGGTTAACTAAGAGGACTCATTTCGAAAATGAAAGTGAAAGTTTAGATGATCAATTTATCATTCCTTGATCTCATACCACGGATTCGATACTTTGGATGAGAGTCGACCATGTGCGTCTTGCCCACCGATTTGTGTCTCCCAAGATGAAGAGCTCTATATAATTGCTCTCATACTGAGTGGCAATCTCTTGTGTCAACATCATCACAAGATAATGCTACAATTTGGCAGGGATCATCCCGGATGACATTGTTCACTCAATTGACATGGAGACTTGAGTTTAGCGATATCATGGAAGACACTAAGTGTACTACAATGTGTCTAATCCCTTCAATATTATCTCAGATTGAACACACAGAACTTAGAATGGAAAATTAGTTTCTGACAACTTCTCCCCAGTTAACATGGTTAACCAGCACTGTGCTGGTTAACCATGTTAACTGGGGAGAAGTTGCACACTGTGCTGGTTAACCATGTTAACTGGGGAGAAGTTGCACACTGTGCTGGTTAACAATGTTAACTGGGGAGAAGTTGCACACTGTGCTGGTTAACCATGTTAACTGGAGAGAAGTTGCACACTGTGCTGGTTAACCATGTTAACTGGGGAGAAGTTGCACACTGTGCTGGTTAACCATGTTAACTGGGGAGAAGTTGCACACTGTGCTGGTTAACCATGTTAACTGGGGAGAAGTTGCACACTGTGCTGGTTAACCATGTTAACTGGGGAGAAGTTGCACACTGTGCTGGTTAACCATGTTAACTGGGGGAGAAGTTGCACACTGTGCTGGTTAACCATGTTAACTGGAGAGAAGTTGCACACTGTGCTGGTTAACCATGTTAACTGGGGAGAAGTTGCACACTGTGCTGGTTAACCACGTTAACTGGGAGAAGTTGCACACTGTGCTGGTTAACCCATGTTAACTGGGAGAAGTTGCACACTGTGCTGGTTAACCATGTTAACTGGGGAGAAGTTGCACACTGTGCTGGTTAACCATGTTAACTGGGGAGAAGTTGCACACTGTGCTGGTTAACCATGTTAACTGGAGAGAAGTTGCACACTGTGCTGGTTAACCATGTTAACTGGAGAGAAGTTGTCAGAAACTAATTTTCCATTCTCAGTTCTGTGTGTTCAATCTGAGATAATATTGAAGGGATTAGACACATTGTAGTACACTTAGTGTCTTCCATGATATCGCTAAACTCAAGTCTCCATGTCAATTGAGTGGACAATGTCATCCCTGCCAAATTGTAGCATTATCTTGTGATGATGTTGACACAAGAGATTGCCACTCAGTATGAGAGCAATTATATGGAGCTCTTCATCTTGGGAGACACAAATCGGTGGGCAGGACGCACATGTTCGACCCTCATCCAAAGTATCGAATCCCTGGTAAACTTTTCTCAGGTTCACTGTGCGATATCATTTTCATATTTAATTTGCAATAATGTTACCATCCTTGCCAGATTTTGTTTTCCCTGGCATACTTTATTCAATGAATGGATCACGCTAAGGAAGGTTTTTACTCAATGCCGCAAACATTGGAATATGTATACATGTACATGAAATGACTCTGAATATAGATGATTATGATCAATGGTATTTGCAGTTAACTTGGTCAACGATTCTCAGTATTTTAGCAGTTATTTACTCACAGTTAAGTACATTTTGTTTGAACAAACACAGCCAATCACAATCGTTGCAGCATCACCTTTACAATCAAATATATAAAAGAAGTGGAAATCTACCAACTGTAGTACCAGTAATACTCTTTGTCCCAGAGACGGTGACATTTGATCTCTTACTTATCTCAAATGTCCACCTTGAAAGTATTCAAGCAGGCATTACATGTATTGTATCAACCAGGATACTCAGAGCTATTATATCTAACCAGGAAGTTAGTAACATCATGGCTAGGTATCATATATGTGCCACTTGAACGACTTAAACTTTAGATTTTGACTTTTGAACGGGGTTAAAAACAGTCTGTACCATATCGCCGCTATAGTCACAGACTTAAATGTTTAAATTAACAACTACATTTACAATATGCTAAACTACAACCCACAGGTAAACCACAAGTAAAGAACCCGACCACAACAGTATACTTACAAAAACCATGATCGATGTGCCTGTGATCTTCTCACACTTTTAATCACTGATGGTCATAATCCCAATGTTGATCATCTCAGTCCTTGTAATTATCATTCTTATGTCCAAATCGTTTAAAATGTGAATCACTAAATAATAGTTCTGCTATCGTGGCACTGAGCCTGAATCTCAGGTATGCACTGTTCTTGTCTATCATGCCTAAAGCCAACCCGGATAGGCCTATGCAACCAACCGTATTCATCGACCGTGACACAGAAAAATCTACCACTGCCAGGTCAAATAGTCCCGCCACATTCGACTCGTCTTCGATCTGTGCGCCTGATGATTTCTGTTTGGAAAATGTTCACATTTTTTGTTTCATTAAGATGTTACTTTAACTTTCGATGGTTGATACATTCTAAAAGACCAGCATGACCTTTAGATACTCCGCTACTCTGTTAGTTCTCGTCATTTTAGTGAGACTACCTGTGAATTTTTGATGATCAAGACGCTGAAACAGACAAGGTGGCTGTTTTCACATGTGACAGCGTGACCTCTTGAACTTTCACCCGCCCTCGTTTTCGCCTTGCGCTTGCGTACGGAACCACGCGCGGTGAAAACAAAAATGGCTGCAAGGTGCGAAAAGTTTCCAAAAGAAACTTGAAAGCCTTCAATCATTGTTAATTTCCAAATCAGGAAAAGTGAGAACGCTAAACAATGGCAACGAGACCACAAACAGAGTCCACCACGGCTGCCATTCTTCTTCGTAAATTGTGCAGCAAGATAACAGGACTTGTTGATGGTGAGAAACGGTGCCCCAACAACATCACCAGTCAGAATTTTTGACTCGGAATCAACATTTATTGCTCCATGATCAGGTCGGGGAAATGTTGAAATTGGCCTGATTTCGCCCAAATGGGCTGATTCTGTCCAGTTTGGGTGAATGACGTCATAAATCCTCACCCCAATTAGGCTGAATTAATCGTAACCCAAAGTGTTTCCGCCCGTTCTTCCAAAGACCACGGCTTGGAAAGACAATAAATTATGTTAACTTCAGCGCATATGTCCAGGACCTCGATCCTCTCTAGAAAACTGTAAAATTCATGTTTTCTTCTCAAAGCTTCACTTTTATTACATCAGTGCCATTTTCCTCCTTTGGAGATCCCCTCTGCAATAGAAATTAACTCCCTTGACTGACCGCTAGGTGGCGTGCTTCCGCGCATGCGTCTTCCTCTTTTTCCTATTGCACGTCTAGGAGATAGACGTGCCTTGGAGAGCTCAACGAGTTTCGCTAAGTTTATATACTGATAGTATTGTTAGTGAAAGTTTTGCGCGTAGTTTAGCTTAGGAGTATTCTATAATGTCTGCTTCTAATGTATCTACCCCCTCTACTGGTCGGCGGTGTACTAAATGCCGTCAATTTGTGAAAAAGAAAGACCCTCACTCTAAATGCATCTCTTGCCGTAATCAGCTGTGTGCGCCACGGCAGACTTGTAATGAGTGTATTACATGGGATATGACTACCTGGAGTTTGTATATGGCCTTCAAGCAAGATCTGGCTTTGTCTTCTGCAGAAAAGTTACCACCAGAACAGCGTATTGCTTCTTTGCAAGCTGTCATTGCTGAGATACAACAACTCCAAGATTTACCTAAGGCCGCTCCCGTCGGCACGGTGGACAAGGCGGGACCCGGTACAGTGGTGAAGAGAATTCTTCCACTCCAGTACAGAGACGGACCCGTAAACACGGACGATGTACATAGTACAGCCTCGTCGCCGAGAATTCAGCCTTCCGGATGGAAAAATCAATCCACACCATCGGGAAGTTTTACGGCCGGGCAGGTGCATCATTCTTCGTCCGAGAGTCCGGACCATAGTGAAACTAGGGCCGATCAACGGGCAGATGTCAGCTCCAGTGTCCCGGATTCGACCCCGCCCATTAAGCGGAGAAAGAAATCGAAGAAAAAACATCATTCTCAGAGGAAATCAGTCCACACAATGAGTCCCGTAGATGAGGATGTGGGGTATATTTTGCATGTTGATTCACCCGGAGCCGTGGACCCGGAGTTGACTCAATTAACAGCTTTACCGATGCCCGTAATTGCGGATAAACCTGACAAGCGGGCCGTATCTACGGAGATTTCACAATCCCGGCAAATGGAAAAATCGACCGAACCACTGAAACGGAAACGGACGCCTGATGTTCACCAACTCTGGGACCAGGTCGTATCAGCCAGACTACCGACGGATTCCAGCCATCGACATGGGAATCCCAGAGATACGGACAAGGATAAGAGCCATAAATCCGAATCTCAGCATTCTAAAAAACCGACTGAGCCACGGAAACGGCATGAGACTTCAGATCGGGGCCGGGCTATGGAGCGTTCCAAGCCATTGAAGCGGAAGCAATCCCCTAAGACGGGGCACGATAAAAAATCGGATTCGCCACAAAAGCGGAATCGGATTAAAGAGAATCAGCCCAAGGACAAGGCAGAAGTCAGGCCCTTAATCAAATCTCCGGAACGGAAGAGGAGACGGAAAACTTCCGACCACAGTCGATCTCGCTCTCCCCATCCTAGACAACCACGTAGGCGCACGCGTTCCCGTTCTTCAGGGCACCGGCGCTCCAGATCAGGTTCCAGAAACCGAGCCTATGATCCCGTGGAACAGAACAGGGTTCATGATGAATCCCCTACATCGGAAGAGTGTCTTGATGACCGCCGTCGTCGTAGTAGATCACCAGCCTCTTCGACGGACAGTCACAAAAGATCTGCTTCATCTGAGTCTGACACGGGGAAGGGAGATAAACTCACACTTCGATCCAAGATGGCGGCAGTTTATCAATTACTCCCGAATTTACCACTTCCTGATCCCAATAAAGACAAAGAAAAGAAGCGGAAACGTCAGACTTACGCTGCGAACTTAGAGGATATTCCCGTGGATACGGTAGGATCATCTCCGACATCCTTTCCGCCCTCAACGCAGTTTCCTCATCTCTTCAGTTTGTTGGATGAACAACGAACAAGATCTTTCTCACTTCTACCGAAGCGTCCGGGTCAATACAAGACATATTCCATGCATCGGGCCATATTACCCGCCAAGTCGGCGCCAGCGGATGCGGAATTGGATCTCATTCTGACGAATAATAAACCCACACAACTGGATTTTCCTGTTACCCAAGCCCGAGTTGTGGAGGAAAGTTTACTGAACCAACATAGAATTTCTTCATATGCAGATTGCCTCATTTCAGCGTCTACTAAGATGCTCAACGACATCGATCTGCGACGTGGTAAAGATCATTCAGTTCAAATATCATCTAGTGAACTCGAGTTCCTGCAGGGTTTCACAGAGTCTCTGGACCGAGCTAATGCCCATATTATGGAAAATATGGTCTTCTCTTACTCATCCATAATCCATGCTCGAAGATCAACCTACCTGAAGCTGGCGAGAACAGATGTTCCTGAATCAGCGAAGCGTCAGCTCATGCTACAACCGTTGGCATCGGAAACCCTCTTCAACGGAGCGGTCCGCCAGTGCGTACCAGACATGAGAGAGGAGAGATATTCTCGTATGGCTTCATCCGGCAAGCGTGGCTCCAACCGTCAGTATGGCAAACACAAGGGTTCGCTCGGAAAGCCTACAAAGTGGCAAAAGGGACAGAAATTCCAGCAATATCATCAGCAAGATTTTCGTCCCTTTAACCAGCAACAGGGTGGAGGACGACCAAAGTTCCTCGGCAAGCAACACCAGTCCTCCAACAAAGGAAGAGGTGGAAAACGTCGGGATTGACTTCGCTCATGGTCCACCAAATCATCCTATCATTTCCCCATTAAACGTTTACAGCATTCCACAATTTCACCAATTCCACCACCCAGTAGTAGGCGGCCGCCTGCAAATTTTCTGGGAGAACTGGGACTTCATCTCACCAGACGCATGGGTAAAACGTACCCTTCGAGACGGCTTCCGTTTGACGTTTCAACATTATCCTCGTCTCATCGCTCATCCCAAGCCATCTCGGATCCCAGTTCGGCCAGAACATTTGCAGACTTTGTTGACGTCGGTGCAAATACTCGACAAGGGCGCAGCACGGGAACTTCCTCCGAGCGAGAATTCACCCGGTTTTTACAGTCCCGTTTTTGTCATCCCGAAGAAGGACTCGGGCCAGCTGCGCATGATAATAGACTTGCGTCGACTCAACAGAGACTGTCTAGCCCCACCACCGAAATTCAAGATGGCGACTATCCCGTCACTTCGGTCCCGTCTACTTCCGGGCACATGGATGACATCCATCGATCTGCAGGACGCCTACCTCCATGTCCCCATATTCCCATCTCATCGGCGTTATCTGCGATTCACAGTAGGCAAACGAAGATTCGAATGGCAGGTCCTCCCCTTCGGTATCTCCGTCGCCCCATGGTGCTTCACGAGAATCACAAACCCAGTCGTCGCATATCTCCATCTTCGGGGCGTCAATATAGAGGCCTACATAGACGATATTCTACTGTGGGGACCCAATCCGGCGGTCCTCTCTTCCCAGACAAGCTTTGCTCTAGAGGTACTCAGACAACTGGGATTCATACCCCATCCAGACAAGTCGGAGTTGTCTCCAGCGCAACAACGGAAGTACATCGGAGCAATGTTCGATACGGAGAGAGCGATTGCCCTGCCCCCAGAGGATCGGTGGACCAAGATACAGCTACAAATCAACGCCTTTTTATCATCTCCGTTCCGGTTGTTACAGCAGTGGCAGGCTCTTCTAGGCCTTCTAACCTCCGCCCAGGACTTGACACGGCACGGCAGACTGTATCTTCGTCCACTGCAGTTTCATCTTCATCCTTATCTTCGCTCACTCAGCTTCAATCCGCGAATACCTGTTCCACATCATCTTCGACAGTACCTCCATTGGTGGCAGTCCCGCTACAACGTAATGTCAGGAGTATCGCTACATCCATTTCGCCCAGCCCATCACCTCTTCACAGACGCATCGCTGACGGGATGGGGGGCTCATATGGAAGATCTACAGGTATCCGGAAGATGGTCACAGCAGGAATCCAGTCTCCACATCAATATCCTGGAAATGTTGGCCATCCTTCATGCACTACGTCACTGGCGGCATCATCTTCATCTATCATCTGTTCTAGTGGCATGCGACAACAGCACAGTGGTGCATTACATCAACAAACAGGGCGGCACGAAGTCTCACCCTTTGTTCCTGAAGACACTCGAACTATTTCTAGAGACTCAACAGAACCACTGTCACATTCGTGCACGTCACATCCCGGGTCGGCTCAATGTGATAGCAGACAGTTTGTCCAGACCCGATCGGATTTTACAGACGGAATGGCGTCTACATCCCGATGTCTTCAAACAGATCTCGATTATCTGGGAACAGCCGCATCTCGATCTGTTTGCAACAAGACACAACACCCAGCTTCCATTATACGTCAGCCCAGTACTCGATCCGCAGGCCCATGCAATCGATGCCTTGTCAATCAGTTGGGACAATCTGATAGCTTATGCATTCCCGCCACTGGCGCTCATCCAATCAGTGCTTCAGAAGATCCAGGACCATGTTTGCATAATCATTCTGATCGTTCCATGGTGGCCTCATCGACCCTGGTTCGCTCATCTAGTACAACTATTAACAGACACACCTCGGCGGCTGCCAGCGTGGTGGCCACTACTCAGTCAACATCGTCAAGGAGTATATCACCAGCGCCCCGAGTGGCTCAATCTTCACGCGTGCAGGCTATCAAGCAGTCACTCACAGCGGAAGGCTTTTCAAGCGAGGTTGCAGAGGCTATGGTTGGTGCAAACAGAGAATCAACCACACACCTCTACCAGTCAAAGTGGAAGTATTTCGTGGAGTGGTGCAACAGCCGTAACTACGTTCCCTACTCTGCCACTATTCCAATAGTTGCTGACTTTCTATATCACCTTCAACATGACAGACGGTTCCAGCCATCCACTATTGAAGGATACAGATCAGCACTTAGTAAAGTTCTTCATTTAACGGCAGGGATTGAAATTGGGCAAGACGCCAACATTGCAGCTCTTATTAAATCCTTTGCCTTACAAGCCCGTCGTACTCGTCAACTTTTACCGAAGTGGGATTTGGGTGTAGTCCTTAGTGCCCTGCTCCGACCGCCTTTTGAACCATTAGCCGACGCAAGCATCAGAGCAGTGTCGTTCAAGGCAGCTTTTCTCATGGCCTTCGCCCTTACTACTAGGATTTCTGAACTCCATGCTTTAGAAAGAGCCTCTCTAAGATGGACTGATGGGTGGACTCGTATATCGTTCAGAACCATACCAGAGTTCATAGCCAAAAATGAGACTACATGCCCGGGACCTTGCATACAACGCCGTTATGAGATCCCGGCACTGACAAATATTTTAGACGAGTCATTAGACCAAGATAGACTTTTATGTCCTGTTCGTACCATTCGTCACTACATTCTACGAACGGACCCCAATAGAGGTAGTCGACGGCTACTATTCCTCTCTCTACAACCAGGAGCTAAATCGGACATTACCAAGAATACAGTGGCTTCCTGGTTAAAAAGACTTATTCATTGGACTTACACATTGGCTATTGTTACCCCTCCACTGCTGTCTACCGTTTCGTCCCATGAGATTAGAGCCCTCTCTGCGTCATGGCCATTGTGGCGAAACCTTTCCGTTGATGAAATTACCGCCTCGTGTGCCTGGCGTTCAAATTCGACTTTTGCTGATCATTATTTACGTGATCTGTCAGTTCAGGCTGAGGGGGTAGCTGCATTAGGACCATTAGTTGCAGCACAACGTGTAATCCGTTAGCAGCTCAAAGAAAGGGGGGGAGCAGCGGTGTCAAGTTCAAGACTTCCCTTACCTCGGTAAGTCATACAACTATATCCACGTGCAAGAGGAAGGGACTTCACAGTGATGACAGGGCATACCTCGCCCTCCCGTGGCGAGGGATAGAGTAGATGACGGGACTGCGGTCGGTTCTTTACCACCAGCTCACCATCTCACCTGTTCCCTGTGAGTTCCCTACATCTTACACTTAAGAAGGGAATTTATCAGGATACTCCCTATGGGCTAGGGCGTGCTTCACACTATGCGAAATGAGATGACCGGCGTCCCAACCGCCTCCGTTGGGAGTCTGGCACTGATGTAATAAAAGTGAAGCTTTGAGAAGAAAACAGGAAACATTTAAAAACAATGTTTGTGTTTTTTATCAAAGCAAACCTTTTATTACATCGGATCTACCCAACCCATCCTCCCCTCACGCTGCGGCCATCAAAGGCACGTCTATAACGTCACTGCAGTAGGGAAAAAGAGGAAGACGCATGCGCGGAAGCACGCCACCTAGCGGTCAGTCAAGGGAGTTAATTTCTATTGCAGAGGGGATCTCCAAAGGAGGAAAATGGCACTGATGTAATAAAAGGTTTGCTTTGATAAAAAACACAAACATTGTTTTTAAATGTTTCCTATTTCCATCCTGTCAGCGAAGTTTGTGGGAAGGTGGAGTATGTTGTCAGTTAGTCCAGTATAACGTGGCACCAAGCTTTCTTTTTTAATATGTTGTTTACTGACAAGCCTGGTAGTCACGTCGGTTTTCATAGTAAACACAAATCAATCTACCACCGCCAACACATGAGCAGGGAAAATGGCCCGATTTGAAAAAATAAAGAATTTCCTTGCCCACTCACCTTGATAATTTAAAACACCAATACCTACTGCATACATATCACACAATTTCCAACTGTGACACGTTCAATTACACGAGTGTGCACCTTGTACATCTGGAGGCTTTTCTTCTTGCGGTGAATTCTCTTTCGCAAAAATGGCGACAAAAGAAATACTTTGACCCTTGTCCTTTTATGGGTATATGACGTTCTCACTGAACTGCTCACATAGTACGCAAGTCTTGAGAGAAATCCTTGCACACAAAGGGGCCTTTTGCAATTATCGTGTGTTACAGAGTATCAAACTGGTACAATGGAATAAAGACAGCACGGATTTCTTCAGCTTTTCCTTCCCACATTCATTCACAATTCCTCAATGACTGTTGTATTTCTCACCAATATATAAAGAAAAACACTGCGTTATCTTTCGCCATAAATCATTCAATGATACTCTGTAACATCAAACTGGTACAATGGAATAAAGACAGCACGGATTTCTTCAGCTTTTCCTTCCCACATTCATTCACAATTCCTCAATGACTGTTGTATTTCTCACCAATATATAAAGAAAAACACTGCGTTATCTTTCGCCATAAATCATTCAATGATACTCTGTAACACATGATAATTACAGAAGGCCCCTTTGTAGCAAGGATTTCTGTCGGAGACTATGCTCACTGACGGGGACACCAGGCTTGTCATAAATCAAAGGATATTAAAAAAGAAAGCCTGGTGTCAGGTTATACTGGACTAGTTGTCGGTAACAAAGATAAACACAAGACATGCAGATTACTTACCATTTTATAGTATTTTTTCAAAGTTGAACTGTTGAAATGACAGTTGAAATGACAGCGTGTTTTGGAAGACCGCGTGTTTTGGGAACTGCCAGGCGAAATTAATCGATAATTCATAAAGTATGAGAAATACGCGAGAGGGCAAGATTAAGAGAATAAAATTCAATTCAATTACCAAATGAGCTCTCCACTGGATTACCTCCCCTTATGCTGCTTACCGAATATGATATTTAAAAAAAAAAATTGATTAGTTGAGCCTCGTGGCCTCGACTTCGACCAGAACATGGCGGTATCCCTCCTGTATGCAGGTATGAACGTAAGCGAAATACGTTTTTTCATCGAAAAACTTATAAACGGGAAAGTTGTATCAACCGGATTTATAATTTTTTTGCGAGACAACATATTCCACTTCCCTGCACAATTCATAAGCAAATGTACGCCATAAATTTTATGGTATCGGAGAAAGCATGTCCCCTAGGCTATTTTAGCGCCAAAAGTGGTCAGTTCATAACTTGAGATATTTAGCATTGTAAAAAATTGATCACTTTAGGTTACGATTAATTCAGCCTAATTGACGTCATTCACCCAAACTGGGCCGAATCAGCCCATTTGGGCAGAATCAGGTCAATTTCAACATTTCCCCGACCTGATTATGCCGAATAGGCTAAAGACAACATATTATACACGTGAATGCCCCGATAATACTTTGGAAGAGCACAAGAGAGGGGAGATAACTCCCAGTGCATACCTATGCTGCTAGCCATGAAAAGTTAAGGAGAGGCCAATCATAATCATACAAAGCCAGAGTATATGAATTTTGCAACCAAAATACTGATTCCAAGAAAGGGATTTACAGCATTATAAACTACTCATTCTTTGACAAAAGAGTTAGAGGGTCAAACAGTAATTTCCTTTAAGCAGTGATTTGTTCACATTCTAAAACAAAATGCCGTTCATCTCCAAGAACACCACAGGCTGGACATAATCTGTTTTCAATATTTTCGCCAGTATAACGACCACGTTCCACCTGTAACCGGTGAGCGCTAAGTCGAAGTTGAACAATTGCTGACCTTCGTTTACGATTAGGCAGCCCACACAATTCGGAAAACTAGCTTCGGTAAAAATAATGTCATATTGAAATAATTCCTATTTAACACCATGTTAAATGTTGCTGAGGGGAACTGATTATGCCACTGCATTTACCTCGGCAATTGCTGATTGCTATGGTGAATTGTGAGGGCTGATTAGGTATGGCCAGAATATTACATGCACGAGAAAATGTTTTCTTCAACTGACAATAAACTTTCATTGTCCCCCACCGGATACCGGAGAGGGACTTAGGGATTTGCTCTGTCCGTCATTCCGTCACACTTGTGACTGCAATAACTCAAAAACTATTTGTCCGATTGTCGACATCAAACTTACACAGTCGGTTGGTATGAGAGAGGATGGCTGGGATTGTTTTTCGTCAACCTGCATAATCCAATATGGCCGCCATGGCCAAAGAGGCCTTGACCCTTATTCAGTCATGCTAGGCTAAGCTTGTGACTGAAATAACTTAAAAACAATTTGTCCGATTGACATCAAACTTGGACAGTGGGCTGGTATTAGTGAGAGAATGGTTGTGATTGTTTTTCAACAACATGCGTAGTCCAAGATGGCTGCCATGGCTGCCGAGTTCTTGACCCTATTCAGCCATGCTACCTAAGCTTGTGACTGCAATAACTCAAAAACAATTTGTCCAATTGACATTAAACTTGTACAGTGGGTTAGTATGTGTTCGAGGATGGCTGGGATTGTTTTTCGGCAACCTGTGTTATCCAGTATGGCTGCCATGGCCAACCCCTATTTAGTCATGGTACATACTAAGATGGTGACTACAATAACACAAAAATCATTTGTCCAATTGACATCAAACTTGGACAATGGGTTGCTATAGCCCTTTCCGGAAAGTGGCTGATCTCCCCCTGAATAACTGCCATTCTTTGGGGTTAGAGGTACAAAAAGCTGCTTCCGGGAAGTAATCGCCTCGGTTTCACGTTTACCAAAGGCATCCGCAATTTTTTTTGAATAATATATTGATAAACTATTCAAGAATATTTGTTTGAAAAACTATTCTGTTGATATTTTCTACGCGAATCGATAGATCCTGTATTCGTGTACATTCGGAAGTTAATTTTCTAGAAAAATGGAATATTTTATTACTAAAACTAATTGTGACGGCCTTTGGTACTTACCGGAAGTTCTCTGCACCAGCACGCCCCTAGTGGAACAAGGGAGATAAAACCCTTTCCGAATTGGGCTATACATGAGGGGATGGCTGGAGTTGTTTATCAGTATAATCCAGTATGTCCACCAGTGCATTGACCCCTGTTGAGCTTGTGATGGCAATAACTCAAAAACCAGTTTTCCGATTCAGATCAAACTTGTACAGTGGGTTGGTATGAGTGAGAGGATGGCTGGGATTGTTTTTTTGGCAACCCGACTAATCCAATATGGCCGCCATGACCACCATGGCCTTGACCCCTGTTCAGCCATGCTACCTAAGCTTGTGATTGCAATAACTCAAAAATGATTTGTTCAATTGACATAAAACTTGGATAGTGGATTGGTATGAGTAAGAGAATGGCTGGGATTGTTTTTCGGCAACCTGCGTAATCCAATATGGCCGCCATGGTTTTGATCCCCTGTAAAACCATGCTATGTAAGCTTGTGACTGCAATAACTAAAAAAATATTTGCCCAATTCACATCAAACTTGAACAGTGCTTTGATATGAGTGAGATGATGGCTAGGATTGCTTTTGGGGAACCTGCATAATCCAATATGGCTGCCATGCTAAATAAGCTTGTCACTGCAATAACTAAAAACAATTTGTTCGATTGACTTCTGTCTTAGACAGTGGTTTGATATGAGTGAGACGATGACTGGGATTGTTTTTCGCCTTTCTGCATAATTCAATATGGGCACCATGGCATTGCCCCCAGATTCAGCCATTCTAAGCAGGGCTAGAAATTACTATCTATTTGCAGGACATGTCCGGCAAAAAATTGCCATGTCCTGTAGTTTTTTTTTAGATAATTTACATACATATTAATTGGATGCAGGACAATTTTTACAAATGTCCTGTAAGTGGTTGGGGCCTATTTCGACCCCTGCTAAGTGTGGGACTGCAATACTGCAGAATGATTTCATCAACTGACATTCGATATATTAGCAATGCTTGTTTTCGGCAACCTTCATGGCGTGATCTACACATATCACAAATCGCTATTTATATTTCAGAACTAAACTATCTCATATTTTGAAACATTTCCATTTCTTCATTAAAACTGATGTAAACTGTCAAATGGTTTCTTTTCAATTCTCAGATAATATAACAAATGTTCCTACGAAGTAGGCTCTCATTTGCAAATTGTCCAGTAATGAGTCCGTCCATCCGAATCCTTTCATCGGCAAAATAAGGAGAACCGTTGACATTACAACCTTGACTTTTGGCATGAAGGTGCATTAGGGGACTGTTACCAGCAAGTTCTGAGCTGACCTACTTTTGATGAAAATTTCTGGTGATTTTTGATGAAAATCACTGGTGATTTTTGATGAAAATCACTGGTGATTCTGACTTGGGCAGTGCCCATCTTAATATAGGCAGGATTTCAACTGCGGGGTGGACATTTCCAAGAGTTCAGTTCGCGTCGGAGTCCTAATGCCTACCCTATTTCGTATGTCCTGTGACGTTGGTCACACTGTTCATGTTCCCATCATTCAATGTATAAGTTTGTATACAACATTTTATAAACCTTTCATGTTGCCATACCGTCTATGGTATCGACGGTGGGGGACATGGAGGCTCGTGTTTTCATTTTACTAGATGTAGCTAAACAGCCCTTTCAAGTTTTCTCAAAACTGGACTGCAGAAAGCGTCTAATAAACTGTGGCTTTAGGTTGTGTACAAAACTGATTTTCCCAAATATGGCAGCAGCCAACCTCCTAGAGAACGCTTTTTATATAACTGACCCAGTTGTTACATTTATTCACATGACATTCTTCCACTTCAAGATATGCTTTGTATAATAAAGTCAGGATCAGCTTCTAGGATATGAGAGAAAAAATTTACACTCAGACTCTTGTGTAATTGCAGAGAGTTTGATAGGGTATCTGCCCAACTCGCCCACTACTGCCATATTCATGCTTTTACGGTGGGGAAAGCTACATGAACCAATTCAGTATTGTTATGTAGATTTAAAATGGAGTTAATATACTAGTTTTTGTGATTCGAATAACCCACCCACACTTCTGAACCAAACAGCAAGATAGGTACCTTGTATAATTGAGTCAAACAATGGGGTTTAAGTCATATGGATCTGTAGAATGTCAAATAGCAAATAAAGCCTTTTTTGCTCTGGATGCCAGGTTTATAATGCCCTGATTGAACAAACCATTACTACTAAAATATCATATCTAACTTATTATTTGCATCTACATGTATTTATTCACTCAATTGGACTGTGTAAAGTGAAAATAGTGTTTTGACTTCATGTCCTGACCAAATATGATGATTTTTGTCTTATAAATGTGTATTAATATGAAGACCGCATTGTAAAACATGAGCATTGTGACTAACGTCACAGGACCTACGAAGTAGAGTAGGCATTAGGACTCGAACGCGAACTGAACTCTTGGAAATCCCCACCCCCAGTTGAAATCCTGCCTATATTAAGATGGGCACCGCCCAAGTCAGAATCGCCAGTGATTTTCATCAAAAATCACCAGTAATTTTCATCAAAAGTAGGTCAGCTCAGAACTTGTTGGTAACAGTCTTCTAATGCGCCTTCATTCCAAAATTAAATACCGATCGCCGATTTAATTTTACAATTTTTTAACTAAAAGTAGATTTCAAGCTTTACGTGTGAAAATACATTTACATCTCTTTAATGGTTTTCAGTGCCCTTGTCCAGGATCAAAACAACTTTTTGAATCACATTATTTTCCCAACAATACAACATATTTTTATATATATAGTACTATAGTAGAAAGGTAGCATTTATGTAGTTTACGGTAATAATTCAACTCAAGACCAACACCTTCTCTGCACAAGATAATAATGATTCTATGTCATTCTCCTGAGCATAACCGGTACAAAGACGAATAAATAGCGTCTCTACATCACGTTGTTATCTAGATATGAGACAACACATTTTGGGTATCCGCAATCTGATGAATGTACTCTTCCGGTTTTCTTGTTTCACATTATATTCCATGGCGGTTAATCGGTGATTTTCTTCATTGATAAACGTTAAACCACCTCAGCTTCGTTGTGTGAATCGGAATTGCATTGCTGTGACACACCAACACACTCCGTGGCAGTGATTCTGTATCCCCTAATCAAGGAACAAAATGGATCAAGATTTGAAATGACAAGAAAAATTTAGACATATTTTGTTTACACATGTAATTTTTTGTCTTAAATTATATCCAAGTGTGATATATAGTCAATATTTAAGAGGTACAAAAAAACTCAAGTTATCATATTTTCACATCATGATCAAAGTTACTTTATCTAGTTAAATTCTACCAAAGAAGACCCTTTAAACATGCCGTCATGGCTTTGTTTCACCCTCAGTAAACTTTTATCATTGTCGCTCACACAGACTAATCTGAAGGATGATACCACATCTTTCTTTCTTCTGCTGTGTTATTGCACCAGGCTGACTTAATTGGTTGATGTAGGATATTTCACCATCAGTGGGTAATTTGACCTGAATTTGAAGCCTGCTGTGGTCAGTGATGAAATGTTTGGATGTGAAATAGGATACACGTTAAAGGCCACAGTTTACATATATCTATAACAATATACTGAATTGTGTGTATTGAGGCTGGCATAGCGGTGTAGATAAATGCACTAACAAATGATGGAAAATTAGCATTTCCTATTTCATAAAAACAATTACGGATGGCATATCCCACCACTGTGTTATATATACAGTGAAATATACAGCCAAGGGTTCCCAATGGGCATGACAGTGCACTCGCTGAGCTAACAATAAATAATAAAAAAAATAATTATAAATCAAATTTTCATCAGAATTCGGTCAGCTCAGAACTTGCTGGTAACAATGCCCTAATGCACGCTCATGCCAAAAATCAAGGTTCTAATGTCAATGGTTCTCCATATTTTGCCGACGAAAGGATTTGGATGGACTGACTGACTCATTACCGGACAATTTGCGATCTGTGTAGCCTACTTCGTAGGAAAATATAAACTTATCTTATCTGTGGGTTTTGTGAATAGGTATGAGATCTTCTTGTACTTAAGACAGATGCATGTATCTAAGTAGGTGACTGAGCCTGTGGACCAGTCTGCAGTGAACTTGATTGATAGATCTATGTGCTTTGTTGCACTCCACGATGAAGCTAGGCGAGTAGCATCTTCGTTACACCAAACCAATTTCTATGTTTCCCCTTCGAACTTGCCTTGGCCGGACGAGCTGCCATTATTGTTCAAAATCAGAAAGGTTAATTTCGTCTTACGAACCAATCAATCACAGCACACGCCTCCTCTGTAGGCTGACGTAATGTCAATGCCAGCCAATCGCTGACGCCGTCTCAGAGCACGTTTGGGAAAGATAATGGATATACCGTAAGTCATGCATATTCATGAGGCTATACAGGCTGTGTCTGAACAATAATGGCAGCCCATCCAACCAAGGCAAGTTCAGAGCGCGAGTGTAGAAATGGGCTTGGTGAACGAAGAAGGGCGAGTAGATACTGTTCACCGTGTGTCCAGAGCATGAATATGTCGTCAATAAAGCGAAGATAGAGTGGTTCGAGTGGTGTACATGCAAGTGATTTCTCTTTATGAATTCCCATAAAGATATTGGCATAGATGGGTGCCAGTGTGCCACTTCAGTGCCCATGGCTGTACCGAAGGAAAACTGCCCAGAAGAGAACAAGTTGAGAAGGAAAAATGTCCAGAAGGGAAAATGTGGCTTTAATATGGCAAAAAAAAAAAAGAGAAACCCCCTAGCATTTGGAGTAGAATCTAAACAGCATATACAGTGCTAATGATGATTGGTGTGTTAATTCTCCTTTCAGATGCTGTTTTACCACACTATCAACATGCCCTGAGAATGATTGGCAGGTGAGTGATGAATGAATAAATCCGTGTGTTGTTGTGAAGATGGATTTCTAGAACTATGGTCTGTAGTGACTTTCTGTCCCTCTAACAGAATCCATCAGACAGACACATTTGACATTATTGGGGGGTTCTCTAGAAACACTCACCCAGATATTTTGGGATGATCAAATTAGGTTGCAGCAGTGAGTTGGTGAAATGCCTATATGTAGATACATGATATGAAAATAATTTTTGAGAGAAAGAAGAATTTAGCTGTCGAATTGAATCATGATATCTCTAATCGGTAGAGTTGTGATCACCATCTTACCAGATACATGATATAACACAGAACTCAGCATGCACTTACTTCCCAATCGAATCGCCAGGAATCTGGGTTTAGATTTCACACTAGTCTGGAGTGTTAAATTTTTTGATACACTAGCCCAATGAACAATGATGAACTAGTAAAGTTTTGTACTTGATACTACTGAATCCTTGGTTTGAGTTTGGGCACCCGTTGATGATTTGAATTACTTCCCTTGAATTTGATCTCTTGAAAATCCAGTAAAATGAAAGTTTTCATTTGAAATGCCTATTTAGGTGTGAATTTTAAAGCAAAAAAATGTGAAGACTTTAGGTCCAGTTTGTGATGTTTGTAAAATAAACCCAACAATTTGTGAACAATGGAATTCTGTGAGAACATTGGAATTGTGTGGCGATAGACATTCATGCTTGTAGAGACATTATGTTCGAGAACCTTCTTTTACTCATTCATCTAACATGTGCACTAAGGTTCCCGATCTAGTTGATCGCCAATTTTTAGCTTTGTGAGAATAGTTTTGACATTGTTGACTACAACAATGCTTTGAAAATTGAGTTTTGTGAAAATGTTTAGTATTTCTCTTCTAAATTGTATACATTTTAGCTCATCTGGGCCGAACGCCCGATGGGCTAATGTCATGGCCTGATTGTCCGTCGTGTGTCGTGCGTCTTCTCTGAAACCGCTTGTCCGATTAAGCTGAAACTTGGCATGCATGTTCCCCCCAATGAGTACATCAGAATTTGTTCATGCGGTGTCGATATGATTTTAAATATGGCCGCCATGGCGACCATCTTGAATTTGCCAGTGAAATCTTCTCGTCATTTTTTTTCAGTAACTACTTCATGGATCTTTCTCAAATTTGGTACACCAGTTCCCCTTTGGGTCTAGTTGTACAACATGTGTACTTTACTCCAATTTGAATATCCAATATGGCCACCAGGCGGCCATCTTGGATTTCCCCATGAAACTTTGTTATTGCGATTTCTCAGGAACTACTGCATGGATCTTCCTCAAATTTGGTACACAGGTTCCCCTTTGAGTCTAGTTGTGCAAGATACCTTTTGTGGTCTGATTATAAAATCCAATATGGCCACCAGGCGGCCATCTTGGATTCCCCCATGAAACATAGTTATCGCGATTTCTCAGGAACTACTGCATGGATCTTTCTCAAATTTGGTACACGGGTTCCCCTTGGGATCTAGTTGTACAAGATACCTTTTTTGCTTCGATTAAAAAATCCAATGTGGCCACCAGGCGGCCATCTTGGATTTCCCCATGAAACATTGTTATCATGATTTCTCAGGAAGTACTGCATGAATCTTTCACAAATTTGGTACACAGGTTCCCGTTGGGGTCTACTTGTACATGATACCTTTTCGGTCCGATTCGAAAATCCAATATGGCCACTAGGTGGCCATCTTGGATTTCCCCATGAAATTTGTTATCGCAATTTCTCAGGAACCACTCCATGGATCTTTCTCAAATTCGGTACACAGGTTCCCCTTTGGGTCTAGTTGTGCAAGATACCTTTTGTGGTCTGATTGAAAAATCCAATATGGCCACCAGGCGGCCATCTTGAATTTCCCCATGAAACATTGTTATCGCGATTTCTCAGGAACTACTGCTTTGATCTTTCTCAAATTTGATGCACAGGTTCCCCTTGGGATCTAGTTGTGCAAGATACCTTTTGTGATCCGATTCGAAAATTCAATATGGCCACCAGGCAGCCATCTTGAATTTTCCCATGAAATTTTGTTATCGTGAATTCTCAGGAAATTACTGCATGGATCTTGTCAAATTGGGTACACAGGGTTAACTTGTGCAAGATACCCTTTTTGGTCCATTTCGAAAATCCAATATGGCCGCATCTTGAATTTCCCATGAAACTTTGTTATGAAATCTCAGGAAATTACTGCATGGATCATTTAGTGTTCAGGGGGGACAACACCAGTTAGAAACTCAGCTGTTGCAGTTCTTTAGTAAAAAATTCTTACAGCTACTTTTGCCAGTTACAGCCAGATGAGCTACAGTGCCGTGGTACTATCTTTTTAATGATCAGTTTTCAATTTCTGTGATATTCATAGCATCGTTAAAGTAGTAAAACTCGATGACTATGAATTTTTGGTCTACACTTGCACATTAGCATTGCATGTTATAACATTTTAAATTTTATTACAAATGGGATCTACTAAAAATTGGAGGTGATTGATTTATTACATCTTCCTTAAAAAATCGTGGGTGATCGATTCCAGATAGGGTACGGTAATTCCCCTAATAATTCGATCACCGGAAGTGCAGCAAAAATGGCATAAATCTGGCAATATTCTCCATGGCACAAGCTACAAAGTGTCACATATTGTCAGTATATGACTTATCTTCAATTTGAATGAAGATTGAGAATGTTACTTTTTCTCTGTGTTTCTCTGAGTTGAAAAGTGAACTTCCCGTGATTGAATTATTAGGGGAATTACCGTAATCGATTTATTAGAGGAATTACCATATTATGGATTGAGAATTTCAACATTATAGCTGTTATTATGTCTCCCCCAACTATGTTGGGGGGAGACATCTAGTGTTTGTGCTGTCTGTCTGTCCGTCTGTCTGGATGGATGTCTGTCTCTCTGGATGGATGTCTGTCCGTCCCCTTGCCTTGTCTGCAAGATATCTTGAGAACTACTGGATGGAATTTCACCAAACTTGGATGGAAGCTTCATTGGGATAGCCCCCTCATTTGATTAGGTTTTGGTTTATGTGCGTGCATTCATCCGTGTCCGGTGTCCATCCATCCGTCCATCTACTTGTACATGTATATACAGGCCTTGTCTGCAAGATATCTTGAGAACTACTGGACGGAATTTCACCCCACTTGGATGGAAGCTTCAGTGGGATAGCCCCCTCATTTGATTAGGTTTTGTTGTGTGTGTGTGCATTCATCCATGTCCGGTGTCCGTCCGTCCGTCCATCTACTTGTACATGTATATACAAGGCTTGTCTGCAAGATATCTGGAGAACTACTGGACGGAATTTCACCAAACTTGGACGGAAGCTTCATTGGGATAGCCCCCTCATTTGATTAGGTTTTGGTGTATGTGGGTGCATTCATCCGTGTCCAGTGTCCGTCCATCCGTCCATCTACTTGTACATGTATATACAGGCCTTGTCTGCAAGATATCTTGAGAACTACTGGACGGAATTTCACCCCACTTGGATGGAAGCTTCAGTGGGATAGCCCCCTCATTTGATTAGGTTTTGGTGTGTGTGCGTGCATTCATCCATGTCCGGTGTCCGTCCGTCCATCCATCTACTTGTACATGTATATACAAGGCTTATCTGCAAGATATCTGGAGAACTACTGGACGGAATTTCACCAAACTTGGATGAAAGCTTCATTGGGATAGCCCCCTCATTTGACTAGGTTTTGGTGTGTGTGCATGCGTTCATCCGTGTCCGGTGTCCGTCCGTCCGTCCATCCGTCCATCTACTTGTACATGTATATACAGGCCTTGTCTGCAAGATATCTTGAGAACTACTGGACGGAATTTCACCACACTTGGATGGAAGCTTCAGTGGGATAGCCCCCCTCATTTGATTATGTTTTGGTGTGTGCGTGCATTCATCCATGTCCGGTATCCGTCCGTCCGTCCATCTACTTGTACATGTATATACAGGGCTTGTCTGCAAGATATCTGGAGAACTACTGGACAGAATTTCACCAAACTTGGATGGAAGCTTCACTGGGATAGCCCCCTCATTTGACTAGGTTTTGGTGTGTGTCCATGCGTTCGTCCGGTGTCCGTCCATCTGCTTGTACATGTATATACAGGCCTTGTCTGCAAGATATCTTGAGAACTATTGGATGGAATTTCACCAAACTTGGATGGAAGCTTCATTGGGATAGCCCCCACATTTGATCAGGTTTTGGTGTATGTGTGCATGCATCCATCCATGTCCGGTGTCCGTCCATCCGTTCATCTACTTGTACATGTATGTACAATGAAAATCGCTTCTTTGTAATTAATATTTTTAGATACGCAGCTTTGTTTAAGATACTTATTGCTACATTAATTTTACAGCACTTTCCCTTAAATTATGTGCCCATTCAAGGCAAGGTGGGAGGTTGGGGGAGACGTATGTTTTTGCTCAAAAAAACAACCAGCATAGGCTTCATGCCGGAGCGGCAACTCAAGGGTCAAAGCGGAACCTCTAGTTTGTTCCTGAACTTTATTATTTTGCTTATCTTTGTTTGAATTATTGTTTTTATTGTGAAAACTCCTAGAATTTTTTTGCTGTTGTAAGTGTATGAATGGTGATTTATGCACATACTTTCTGTTACGGCATACGGTGGAGGTTAGAACAGGGATAGGAGTTCCACTCACACTGAGAAAATTATGAGGTAAATGTATACGAAACCTGGAAGTCAATCATTCTAAATTAATGAGGAAAGGGAAATTTTGTTTCTGTCTATGAAAATGACCTGATGTCTGGAGATTCGCAGTGATCGCTGTAGAGTTTGCCCCATATGTACAATGGAACCTGTGATGTCACAGATGGCAGCTTGTTTGTTTTTACCACTTTGCCATATATGGGCTTTGTTTATATATTTTTACAGACTGCCGAGTTGTGTTTGTGAACTTGACATTATAAATGGGTCATCAGTATGATATACATGGAGTTAGAATATATATTCCATTTCATTTGAAACCTGATTGCAAGCTATTAACAGAAGACTTGAAGCCATAAAAATGAAGGATAGTTCTGCAAAGATACAAACCAAAACCTCAACCACAATTCGGATCACTGCTCTCTTGCTGTATTATAGCCCTAGATGTGTTTTCTCAATTTCATTTTTCTGACCATTCATCAAAGACCCTGCACTACTCCTCCTCCAAGACCCATGAGATAGATAGCTGTCATGTCACGGAATGCTGTTTTGAACTGTTTTATAGTCTACCCAGGGATGGTACAATAATTTAGCATGGCTTTGCTTATTCAACACCTGAGAGAAGGGAAGATCTTTGAAGTTCATTATGTGCTCTTTCAGTTTACCATGAGAGGATAGGGGATGGCTTATAACATCTGCTGTTGGTATGTTTTGTGGACATGGTCTGTTTTTCCTGACCTGTTTCACAGGTGGACTGTGGACATACTTTGGAAGGCACAATAAGATTAAAAGGGCAGGGCGCCTACTGGGATAAATAAACAAATCAAGACTCCTGTCCTATTTAGTGGATAATGGATTAATTAATTAAATTAATTTAAAAGAAAATCTCCACCCCTGGAACAAGTACGATCCACTGTCCAGTATCAGTTCAGAAGAACTGTAGTCCTTTTACTTTTAGTTAATTATTGATGTACTCTAATGTCTCATGTACATGTAAAAGTCGATGGCATTGAAAACCTGACCCACCGCGACCGGTAGTTGACTGCTTTCCGTTAAACTCATTTTACACTTCGATGTTTGCCAGAGGCTAATTTTTATTCTGTGAGCTGAAATGTTTCAATCGTTCTGTACATAACTTCATGTGTAACCTACTCACCGCAGACAAATATTAGCGCACTGAAGAGAAAGTTTATCCAGGCCATCTATACTTTACACTATAAACAAGTATAGTTTCACGGACATGTCCTTTCATGCCCACCCCTCATTGTCCAGGTTTGTAATTTGATTTTACTGGTTGAGGGTTCAATTGCATTCATACATGCATGAATTTGTATCAATGGGTCAACATGTATTTGTAACCAGCAATTACATGAACATTTTGTATTAAGATCATGGAGGGATCCTGAAAATGATAAGACATTTTGAATAATTTTGAAAACTTTTAATGCTTCCTACCAGATTATGATGTCGGTTTTGACAGGATTCTGGTTCATTGAGGTTCAAAATACCTTCAAACTTAAGTCATGGGATCCAAGATAAAGTTGGTTTTCAGAGGTTGGTCAGTTTACCCAGGTGTCAGTATTCACAGGTTTCACTGTATTTTTTTCTATAGCTTCATGTTGGCATTCCGAAAATGATAAGGCAGTTTGAATATAAGAAAAATCTTTATATGTTAATTAAAAAATTATTACACAAATTAATCATCTAATTTGAAATTTCAGGTAAAACTTTTTGAAAACTGCTTCATTTTAATGACTATAACTGACAGATGGTCATAAAGACATCACCTAGCTTGAACATGTGTTACTTGGCCTATTTATTCACCAATCATTGCTCTGTCATCTGTAATTTACTTGTGCCCCTGGTCAAACAAATAAAGTGGACAAAGTCCAGCTGTGAAATGGATCAGTTCACAGATAATCCTCTCACTTAAATCTCATTCAATACTTCAATAATTAACCAAGAGGTAGTTGTTAATGCATTGTCTTAAACTGGGATCTGACCGTCATAATTATGTGTTCCTCATTGAACAGCAGGGGTGGAGGAGGACTGGAGCCTTCAGTCAGAAACCATTGTGTGCACACACCATCACATGGTCAGATTGGCTATTGTAATCACATTAAGGCATTTGTGAACATTTATGAAAGTATGGAATTTATAAGGAACAGCAGACCACACATCTGGCTATACAGAAGGGCCATTAGGCCAAATAAAGACTGTTTCTGGTCAATATATACCTGCATGTTTACTCTTTGTTGATGAAGACAAGAGTCACTAAATTTTGAATTTATCTGTATTGTGATAAAATAAGATAGTTTTATTGCACTTTTATGCCCGAAGGCTAACGGCATCCCCCAATACATATTAAGAGCACATACAAATATTACTGAAAAGCACATTTTCCTTACTGAAGACAAAAACCATAAAAGTATACATGCTACCGTATCCATGTTAATCAAGACCAATATAACTCATTGCAGGCCTCCAGTCTAGTCTGTAGGTTACAGCGGCAGAGGTGATGATAGAAATGCATGAGAAATTAGCAAGTGAATACATATTACAATGGAGTCCATGACATTATCCCCCAGCGACATTTTCCCCCTCGACATTTTCCCCACCGACATTTTCCCCCACGACATTTTCCCCAGGCGACATTTCCCCCCAGCGACATTTTCCCCACTCTAATATTACGTGCTGTAATAATTACGATCTGCCAACAATCGCAGTCGCGGTCATTTCCTCACCTTGAATTTTTAGCTCATCTGGGCCGAAGGCCCGATGGGCTTATGTCATGGCCTGATTGTCCGTCGTCCGTCGTGCGTCGTCCGTCGTCCGTCGTCCGTCGTGCGTAAACATCTTCTTCTCTGAAACCGCTTGGCCGATTAAGCTGAAACTTGGCACGCATGTTCCCCCCAATGAGTACACCAGAATTTGTTCATGCCGTGTCGATATGATTTTAAATATGGCCGCCATGGCGGCCATCTTGAATTTGCCATTGAAACATTGTTATCGCGATTTCTCAGGAACTGCTGCATAGGTCTTTCTCAAATTTGGTACACAGGTTCCCCTTGGGGTCTAGTTGTGCAAGATACCTGTTGTGGTCTGATTCACAAATCCAATATGGCCACCAGGCGGCCATCTTGGATTTTCCCATGAAACATTGTTATTGCAATTTCTCAGGAACTACTTTGTGGATCTTCCTCAAATTTGGTACACAGGTTCCCCTTGGGGTCTAGTTGTGCAAGATACCTTTTCTGCTCTGATTCGAACATCCAATATGGCCACCAGGCGGCCATCTTGGATTTCGAGATGAAACATTGTTATCTCGATTTCTCAGAAAGTACTGCATGGGTCTTTCTCAAATTTGGTACAGAGGTTCCCCTTGGGGTCTAGTTGTGCAAGATACAATTTGTGGTCTGATTGAAAAATCCAATATGGCCACAAGGCGGCCATCTTGAATTTGCCAGTGAAATCTTGTCATCATTATTTTTCGTTAACTACTGCATGGATCTTTCTCAAATTTGGTACACAGGTTCCTCTTGGGGGTCTAGTTGTGCAAGATACCTTTTCTGCTCTGATTCGAACATCCAATGTGGCCACCAGGCGGCCATCTTGGATTTCCCTATGAAACTTCGTTATCGTGATTTATCAGGAAGAACCGCATGGATCTTTCTCAAATTTGATACGCAGGTTCCCCTTGGGGTCTAGTTGCGCAAGATACAATTTGCGGTCTGATTGAAAAATCCAATATGACCACCAGGCGGCCATCTTGGATTTCCAGATGAAACATTATCGCGATTTCTCAGGAACTACTGCATGGATCGTTCTCAAATTTGGTACAGAGGTTCCCCTTGGGGTCTAGTTGCGCAAGATACAATTTGTAGTCTGATTGAAAAATCCAATATGGCCACCAGGCGGCCATCTTGGATTTCCAGATGAAACATTGTTATCGTGATTTCTCAGGAACTACTGCATGGATCTTTCTCAAATTTGGTACAGAGGTTGCCCTTGGGGTCTAGCTGTGCAGGATACCATATATGGTCTGATTGAAAAATCGAATATGGCCACCAGGTGGCCATCTTGGATTTCCCCATGAAATTTTGTTATCGTAAATTCTTAGGATATTACCGCATGGATGTTGATACACAGGTTCCCCTTGTGGTCCAGTTGTGCAAGATACCTTTTTTTTGGTTCATTTCGAAAATCCAATATTGCCGCATCTTGAATTTCCCATGAAACTTTATCATAAAATCTCAGGAAATAACTGCATGGATCATTTTATAGTGTTCAGGGGGGACAACACAAGTTAGAAACTCATCTATTGCAGTTCTTTAGTAAAAAAATTTCACAGCTACTTTCTCCAGTTACAGACAGATGACCTACAGTGCCGTGGCACTATCTTTTACATCTTCGCAGACAGATGGGGGTATGTCTTGGTTAGGCCATACCTCACCAGAGATTACTTTCATTGGAAAAATGTCCTGTTACATCTCATTGCCATCGTAACAACCCAGTCGCACATATTTCGTACTCGACATATCTCCCCCTGGTGCATATACCCACAAAATATTGGAATCGTAGGTTAAAACTGTCCAATGTACTGTCCGGACACGAAGTGGACAGACGGACGAACGACTGCAATCACATAATAA